>APFE031101410.1:0-76450 GCA_000404065.3 Pinus taeda
GGGGGTCCGGGGGGGCCCATCCCCCCCGGCTGGGGGGTCCGGGGGCCAGCGGTCCCTCGGCGGGGGCTCGGGGGCAGTGCCTCCGAAGCTAAAAAAATATGTAAATTTGCCTTGTAAAAGTATAGTAATTTCTAGTCAATCTGAGCCATTCATTAGGCGGATGATCTGACGGTAGAACTTATGTTTAGTTTAGGGTTTTTTGCCCTAGAAGGCAACCCCTCTCTTTGTAAGAGGGCATTGTATTTTGAGGCGGTGATAGATGTGTATTCTGTGTGTGAGCGGGAAACAGAGAGGTGAGACTGTGAGAGAAAACAGGGGATATTACAGCGGCTTTGCTGTAGGTTGTGTCTCTTCATTTTGCTGGATAATAGAAAGGAAGGACTGGTTGTTCGAGGTGGACGTAGCCCAAACTGGGTGAACCACATATATCTGTGTCTCTCTCTTGTTTTGTGCGTTTTCTGTGTTTATATTTCTGCAATATTTTATGTGTTCCATTGCTCCGTAATATATAATTTTCTAACACTTTGTAGAAACAAGGGCAACCTTTGTTGTAGCAAGGGCCATCTGTGCAGCAATAGGGGTAGATGATGCCACAGCAAGGACAACTGCAACAATCGCAGGGGAAACCCTCATAACAGTTGTAGCAAACCATGCAACCACAAATGTAGTATGTTCAACAAACTTCCCAGCCTATGTCTTTGCAAGGAGCCGCAGGGACAACCTTTGCAGCCACAAGGTCAGCCCTTGCAGCAGCAGGGCCAACCTGGGCAGCAACAACCCTCATATACATATCGACAGGGTCAACTCTTGTAGGGACAAGGTTAGGGTCAAGTCCTGCAGCAGCAAGCCCAAAATCCTAATGTCCAAGGGAAACAAGTTTAGGATCCTTTTGTCTAAGGGAAGCATGTCCAAAATCCCTATGTCCAAGGGTAGCAAGTGCAAAATCCTTATGTCCAAGGGCAGCAGGTCCAAAATTCTCTTGTTTAGGGGAAACATTCAAAACCTATATGTCTAGGGATAATAGGTGCAACATCCATATGTCCAAGGTCAACAGGGTCAATAGCCTTTTAAAATGTATGTTGCTTATCAACAACCTATGGTTTGACAATTTCAAGGCTTTCAAAGTCAAAATCCTCCCAACGGGCTAGGTAACCTACAGTGGGGGCAAAATAAGATGCCGTATGGATAGAACCTTCTAATGTGGGGCCAAAGTCCTTACCAGTAGGGATGGGATCCTCTGGTTGGACCTGCTTATTGAACTCCAATGCCTTTCAATACTCAATTTCCATTCTTGGCTACACTAGAGTTGCCAGATATGTCTCGGCTTAAGAATGATCCAATTCTTCATTCACCATACTGGCCTCCAATTCCATTCAAGATCCCGAACAATTGTCCGAAGTTAAATAGAAAAGAAAAAGAATATCCCCAAGCCCATGTGATGATGTATCACCTCTGGTGCTCTTCGAATTATTACATTGATGATTCTATTCATCTCTGTCTTTTCCAACAAAATATTACAGGCATTGTAGCCAAGTGGTACATCGAGCTCCCTTGAAGTACTTATCATGACCACAACTCTTTGGCCATGGATTTCCTCATGCATTTTTAGCTACCGGTTCGCTATGAAACTAACACCTATTTTCTTACGCTGCTCAAGCAATATACTATGACACACATCTCTGATCACATCCATGAATGGAGACATAGGCGTCGCCTGATCAAGTTCAATATTGTTGATAAGTTTCTAACTGAGTGGTTTACCAAGTCATTCGTTGCTCCAATTGCTCACGATATAGCTATGGGTGGGTGCATTACAGAGGAGCAAGCCATTGCTTGTGCCCAGTACCTAGATCTTATCTACTCCTAGTTTGGAACTTTGTATGAGTTATTACCTAATGCTCTGAGGCCATCATCCGATCCAACGACTTCGATGTCATAGGCTATACCTCCTATCGATGGAATAATCGGTTCAATTTCTCAGGCCTCTGCAAAATAATCTTCCAAAGATAATTCAGTCTCAAACACTGCTTCCAATAATCCCTCCCAAAATTCACCTTGCCTTGGTAAAACCTCATTTGTTCACGCTGTCCAGTCTACTGTAGTGGACAAATCCTCAAAAGGTAAGAAGAAAGGCAAAGTCAAGGGTAAAGTCGATGCCCCAAAACATGATCCTCCCAAGTCGTTTGCTGGTGATGCTTCACATTGGAAGCCTAAGTATTCGTGCCTCATTTGTCAGGAGGATCACTATACTAAGGATTGTCCTCAAGGACCTAAATTAGACACTTTCTCAAAGGCACCCCAGCTGTCCTGAAAGAGCCGTTTCCATCTCAGCAAACTCAAATGGTAGACCAGCCTAAATCATCTACTTCCTTAGGTTCAAAAGTGTTCATGATGAGTACATCAATTAATGTGGCTATTAGATCAAAATATTATCAATCTCCTGCTCCAACAGCTGGGAAAGAGAAAGAGACCACTCCTCCTTTTGCCCCGCAGAGTTTTGGTCCTCTCCATATAGAGTGAACTAACCCTGATTCCGTTATTCATCCACCTTCTCGAGGTGTGCTAAGACAGTACATGTCGAGGTAGAGATTGTTGACGCTAATCTCAAATATAATCTTCTACTTAGACGAAGTTGGACCCATGCCATGCATGCTATAGCCTCCTCCTTATTCTGCGTGATTTGTTTTCCCCATCAAGGGAAGATAGTCACAGTCGACCAACTATCCTTCCTTGCCTCTTCCTCTTTAGATGGAAATGTTCCATATGTCAAGCACATCGATGCTACTTATGAGAGTGTGAGGGCAAGACTTTTTAAAGATTCTGCTTTGATGGGAATTTTTCCGCTCCCACCTCCTCATGTTGCCTTTGTCAACATGATCTTGGTCAAATATGATCCTTGGGTCATACCTTCACCATCTAGTGTTGATACATGGGGTGAGGTTTTTCCACTTAGTCCCATTGAAATCAATTATGTGGAAATTATTTCGGCCTCAAGTTTCGTATCCTCTGATTTTCCTATTTGGAGTTCATCTCTCAACTTGTTTTCTCAATCCCTGTGGCTTAGTTCTAGACCAATGGTGATGTCTATGTGTCTTAAGAAGTTCTCTTCTCCGCTACCTATTAACATGTCAGTTTCTCTTGACATTGTCAAGATATTTCATTTGTGGGCACCTTTATCTGTTCATGGGTTCAAGTTTTTTCTCCCTCCCCAAGTTTTTACCAATTTCCCATTATTGCAATGGGGTTGTCATCTGACTCGTAACCCTCCCTCACCCCTGCATGGGGGCAAAGCCTTATATTAGTTCTACTCTATTATTTGGCCGAGTCGATGCTTACTCATCATGTCAATGGTAAAACTTTGGTGTTAATCTATGTTGATTGATTACCTGAGTCCCAACATGGACTCTCTCAAAAAGTACTATGCTTAGGTCATCTTACATGGTTAATTTTGTACAATAAGTGTGTCATTCATTTTTGTGCAGTGTGGTTTGGTGTGTTGGTTTTCAAGCAGTTTTCATGCTCACTATGTTTTTACCTACTTTGCAGATGTCTGTGACTCACATTGGTTTCCCTAATGGTGCTTGCCGTAGTACCTAGAATTTATCCTTTGCGGCATGGGCCATTTATGAACCCCATGGTGAGTTGATTTATCTTCAAGGTATTTGTTTAGGTTGAACAAACAATAACATTGTTGAGCACAACATAGTTATCAAATTGTTGTTGGAAGCCATCACCCTTGACATTCGAGAATAGGTTGTCAACCTAGATTCATAACTTGTCATCCTTCAACTGAACAGGCAAAATTCTGTTAGAAATCCTCAGATATTGAGAATGTATCTACGTATTCGTCTACTAGAGAGAAATTTTGATTATATTACATATCATCATATTCCTAGACATATGAATACATTGACAGATGCATTAGCTAATTATGTGTTGGATAGACATTTACGAAACATGTGAAAAGCAAGAACAAATAATTTGTACCATAATAAGCAAGAAAATATATATATATGTCCATAGTGTTTGATACATCCAAAACCCCAAAAAATAATATGTGTGTCCAAAATACATCGGTGGCTCATAGGCCTTATACATCCGTGGCTCGCATGCCTCAAAAATATGGAATGATAGACCTATTAACTAAACAACGTGATTCTCATGATAGCATGTAACTACTCAAACTACGTGAGTCAGTAGTCAGCAGATCCGATTTGACACCCCCACCATATGCCTCTAGTACTGGCAGGGGACATCACCCATCAAATCATACTCTGGGGTCCCATGGGTCAAACCCTCGAGATTCCACGCAATATCCTCTTCGTTGTTGCTCCCCTTTTGATAAGGAGCAACATCAAACTGCCGAGTGACATGCCTGGCAATCGGGGACATCCTAATAGTGTGTTCTGGTCCAACATCTACATTCATAAAATTGAAGTGTCATGAACACATATATTTCAAAAACAGGAAAAGCATCAGAAACTAAAAATTGTTTGTTTTTACCTCCATCGTCAAAATCCTCTCCTTCTGGGAGTGGCATATCCAGATCTCTACAGAAGTCGGTACCGCTGTAATGCCAATCTTGCACTATGATTAGATACTGTTGTAGCCATAAGAAGAAGGTAGGCTTGTAGGACATATGTTGCCCCCTCGTAACCCTGGGCGTCAACTCACTCCAACGGACCATCCGTGGGTCTTGTGGCCTCGGCGGATCCACCTCGGTCAGCTGGTATTGGAACAACGGAACCCGCTTCAAGAAGAAGGTCATTAGCACAAACCCAAATCAAAACTGCTTCAGGTTTCCCACCTTAGCTTTTGATAGTTGGTGCTTCATGTTGACTTTCATAGATTCCGCCCAATTAAAAATAGTGGGCGCTGTGCACTTGATAGCATACATGAACTTTGATTTGTTAGTCTCATGTGGTGCTTGGGACCTAGCCACTCTGTTGATGGTCAATAGTAACACTCTCAATACAAGATCCCGAACAGTCACGATCTCGATCTTGCCACTCTTGGATTTGAGAGCTTCTGGGCAATGTTCAAAAAGTAACATGGAAACACTTGCCCCAATTGGCCATGACCCGTATAGGTTGACTAGTTTCCCTCTCTCGGACAGTCCCATGATGAAATAATTATCTGAAGTAATCATGGAAGTAAGGTCTTTGGAAGAACCACCCTAGAATGATACTCATCATCGTTCCTTGTTCCTGCCTATCCCGACAGTCATGTCTACTTGTCTCGAAGAGTTCTCTTCTCAGTTCCCGTCCCTACCGCTTCAGGCGCCGATCATGACTCATGAAGTATGGTTGGAAGGAAATTTGGGTAACATTAGCCAAATGATACCAATTGATATTTTTGTCAAGCCTGGTGTCGTTGAAAATGTCCATATTAGGGTAACTTCTTCTCCAGATGAGATCAAGCTCTATACTCATCTATTCCAAGAATTTCGTGATGTGTTTGGGTGGTCACATGAGGAAATTCCTGGCATTGATCGTAGCATCATCGTGCACAAAATACCGACTTATCCTCACGCAAAGCCCTTTTGCCAACAGCTCCGCCTAGTGCACCCTAGGAAAGTGGCCGCTATCAAGGGTGAAGTTGAAAAACTTCTCAAAGTTGGATTTATTTATTCGATCCCTCTCACAGATTGGGTGTCAAATATTGTACCAGTGGCAAAAAAATAAGGCACACTTTGTGTTTGAGTCGATTACTGTGATCTCAATCGTGCCTGTCCAAAGGATAACTATCCCATTCCCTTCATTGATCAGATCATTGATGAATGTACTAGTAGTGAAATGTTTTCCTTTATGGATGGTGTTTTTGGTTACAACTAGATTAACATTGCACCGAAAGATCAAGAAAAGACAACTTTTATCTATCCATGGGGTACTTTCATGTACAAAAAGATCCCTTTTGGACTAAAAAATACTGGGGCTACATTTCAGAAGGTGATGTCCTATGCGTTTCACGACATTTGAAACATCATTCAGCGTTACTTGGATGACCTTTCCACTCATTCTTGTAAGTGCCATGATATATTTTTCTTCACTGTAAGCATTACATATTCAGTTGAATCTGCATAAATGTGTTTTTTGCATCGAATCTTGACGACTCCTCGACTTTATTGTATCTAAGGAAGGCATTTACCTTCATCCGTTTAAAGTCAAGCCCATTGTTAATTTCCCCCCTCCATCTTTGTTGCACCAACTGCAGAGCCTGTAGGGAAAAGCAAGTTTCCTCCATTGTTTTGTACCTAATTATGCTGAGCTAGCTTCAAGGTTTACCTGGTTTCTCAAGCAAGGAACACCCTTTGTTTTGGATGAGACTTCCCAAAAGTGTTTTGATGACCTTAAGGCTGTCCTCATAAATGCTCCTTTGTTGCATCCCCCAGATTATCATCGAGATTACTTCCTTTATCTAGCTGCCGCCTCTAATACCATTGTTATGGTGTTGGTACAAGACGATGATGAAGGAAATGAACACGTTATTTACTACCTCAGTCACAATCTCCTCAACACTGAAACACATTATGATCATGTCGAGAAGTTAGCTTTGGCCATCATACAGGCTATTCAATGCTTTCGACATTACATTCTCTTACGCACTACCACTGTGATTTTTGAATGCAGCCCCATGACCTACATCTTAACTCATCAGTTGCTAGGGGGCAAGTATTCTAAACAGATTTTTGTCCTTCAAGAATTCGATTTGGTGTTTACTACTGCCAAATCTAAGAAATCACTAGTTTTTGCTGAGTTGATTTGCTCCCTTCCTTCTACGTCTCTCCTCGCTGGTGCCGGTGAGCAACTCCCAGGCGAGACTCTTTTCCTGATTAGCACCCTTGACTTGTGGTACGGTGATATCAGCGTGTATCTCCATACATCCATGTTTTGGTCTGCGTTGGCTAAAGATGATCGCCGATGCATTCAACATCAATCCTGACCCTACCGTATTATTGGAGATACTTTATACTGTGTCAGTGTCGATTCAGTTCTTCGCCAATGTCTTACTCTCGAGGAGGCAGAGAGAGTTCTCAATGACTACCATTCGGGGGCATGTGGCGGTCATATGTTTGGATATGCTACTACTCAAAAAATCCTTCGCGCTAGTTATTTTTGGCCATCCATCTTTAACGATTGCATCCTTGTCCTTCTCAAGTGTCATGAATGCCAAATTTACCAGTGAAAAATGCGTGCCCTGCTCACTCACCTACACCCCGTTATTATCGTTGGTCCTTTTTCCAAATGGGGCATTGACTATATGACGTGTAACCCTTGTTCGTCTGGGGGGGCATGGTTATATTATTGTTATTGTGGATTATTTCACCAAATGGGCCGAAGTGATGCCTACATACTTTGCAAATGGTAAAACAACGACTCAGTTTCTATTCAATCACATTGTTTCCAGGTTCAACATCCCTCAATCCATTGTCACCGACCATGGTTCCCATTTATGAGATTACTGATGGCTGAGCTGACCTCTATGTTGGGTTTGTGCCATGATGGCTCAACCCCATACTATCCTCAGGCCAATGGCCAAGTTGAAGCTGTGAACAAGGTCTTGGTTACAATGCTTCAACATACTATCGGGATGCATAAGTCAAATTGGCATCTCATGCTCTTTTCATCTCTATGGGCTTACTGAACCTAGACCAAGGATGCAACCGATTTCATACCATTCCATCTAGTCTATGGTTTGGAAGCAACTTTACCGATTGAGTGCAAAATCCATTCACTCAAGCTAGCTATCAAACTTCTCCCTAAAACCTCACCTCAATAAGAATGCCTTTTGTATTTATAACGACTGGATGAGACTCGTCGTCTTGCTGCTTTGGTCATAGAAGCAAAAAAGAAGCGAGTCAAGTCCCATTTCGATCAGTCGGTCTCCCCTCGTGTGTTTTCTGAAGGAGATTTGGTTTTACTATACGATCAGGCTAATGATAAGTTGGGGGCAGGCAAGTTCGAACCTATGTGGCACGGGCCCTACATTGTTAAATGTGTGTTACAAAAAGGGGCCTATGAGATAATTGATTATGAACACAATCCTTTAAATAATCCCTGAAACGGGCTGTATTTTAAAAAGTATTATGCTTAGGTTATCTTGCATGGTCACTTATGTACATTAGTGTGTCATTCATTTTTGTGCAGTGTGGTTTGGTGTGTTGGATTTCAAGTAGCTTTCATGCTCATTATGTTTTTACCTGCTTTGTAGATGTTTGTGACTCCTCAAATTGGTTTCGCTGATGGTGTTTTCCGTAGTACCCGGAATCTATCGTCTGTGGCATGGGCCATTTAATACCCCCATGGTGAGTTGATTGATCTTCAAGGTATTTGTTTAGGTCGAATAACCAATAACATTGCTGAGTACAACACAGTTATCGAATTGTTGTCAGAAGCCATCGCCCTTGACATTCGGGAATTGGTTGTCAACCTACATTCACAACTTGTCGTCCTTCAACTCAACGAGCAATATTCCGTCAGAAATCCTTAGATATTGAGAATGTATCTACATATTCGTCTACTAGAGAGAAATTTTGATTATATTACATATCATCATATTCCTAGACATATGAATACATTGACTGATGCATTATATAATTATGTGATGGATAGACATTTACGAAACATGTGAAAAGCAAGAACAAATCATTTGTACCATAGTAAGCAAGAAAATACATCATATATATGTGTGTGTGTGTGTGTGTCCATAGTGTTTCATACATTCAAAACCACAAAAAATAATATGTGTGTCAAAAATACATCTGTGGTTCGTAGGACTAAAAAATATGGAATGCTAGACCTATGCACTAAACATCATGATGCTCATGATAGCATATAATTGCTTGGAATACGCGAGTCAGCAATCGACGTATCCAATCTGACACCCCCACCATATGAATTTGGTACTGGCGTGGGACATCACCCATCTGAGCATACTTTGGGATCCCATGGGTCAAATCCTCGAGATTCTGCGCAATCTCCTCCTCATTGTTGCTCCCCTCCTGATAAGGAGTGACATCAAATTTCCGAGCGACGCGCCAGGCAATTGTGGACATCTCGACCAGGCATTCTTGTCCAACATCTACATTCATAAAATCGAAGTATCATGAACACATATATTTCAAAAACAGTAAAAACATAAAAAACTAAAAAAATTGTTTGCTTTTATCTCCATCATCAAAATCCTCTCCTTCTGGGAGCGGCATATCCAGATCTCTGCGGAAGTTGGTACCATTGTAAGGCCAATCCTCCACTACCATTAGCTACCATTGTAGCCATGAGAAGAAGGTGGGCTTTTAGGAAATATGTTGGAATCAACTTGCTCCAATGGACCATCCGTGGGTCTCGTGGCATCAGCAGATCCACCTCGGTTAGTTGGTATTAGAACAGCAGAACCTGCTCCAAGAAGAAGGTCACTAGCATAGACCCAAAGCAAAATTGCTTTAGGTTTCCTGCCTTAGCTTTTGATAGTTGGCGCTTCATGTTGACTTTCATAGATTTCACCCAGTTAAAAATAGTGGGCGTTGTGCACTCGATAGCATATAGGAACTTTGAGTTGTTAGTTTCATGTGGCGCTTGGGACCTAGCCACTCTATTAATGGTCAATAGTAACACTCTCAACACAAGATCCTGAACAATCCCAATCTCGATCTTGTCACTCTTGGATTTGAGAGCTTTTGTGCAATGTATGGCAAGTGACATGGAAACACTTGCCCCAATCGGCCTCGGCCCATATAGGTTGACTAGTTCCCCTCTTTGGGATAGCCCTGTGATGAAATAAATATCTGAAGTCTTAAATCCAGCTCTTAGTCACCAATGATAAAAATTTCCTGATTTATGTCCTAGAGACTAATCAGGTACCGTAGCAGCTCAGATTGAGCCTGCATCCTTGGTGTGAGAAAGAACTTGAGGAGCCCACAGTTCCTAAAAGCCTCTAAGCAATTTGGATCAACTATGGCTTGGGTATCGATATCCTCATGCTCTCTTTCTTTCCAATCCACCATTCTCAACACGTTTCTTCCTGCAACAACCATTCAATCAAGTCAATGATCATTTTTTGACAGATAAATTTGGATGTAAACGGTGAATGTAAGAGAAAACATCAATTTTTCTTTGTTCATAACGCCGACGCACCTATTTTAAAAATAGTGCCACCGACAACGCAGTTGGCAGTTTTAGCCACCCTCGATTGGCGCAATTCCATGCCCGGAAATTGTGCCGACTGAGGGAAATCGTTTTTTGCCAAAAGCTCCCCATGAAACCCAAAAAATGGATAAAAACATGAAAAAGCAGTATGAAAATAGCTTAAGGTCTTGGCTCTTACCTGCAACTGGTGGCTTGGCGAATGACCTCCCGAATCTTCCGCAATCTGCTCCGGAAATATTAGGGAAAAAGTGGGTTAAAAGCTCTTCACACAAAGGTGAAATGGTAAATGGTAAAAGATAATTACTTTTCCCTCCTTTTATTCACCTTTCCATGAAATATTAGGGTTTTTACGTATTTTTGACCTATTTTTCCTCAAGAATTGGATAATTCATTTACTTTTTTGTGCAACGACAAGTCACAGATTTTCGATGATGGTACTGAGTCTCATTTCAGATCTTTTCTTAACTCGTAAAACTCAAATGAAAATATTGCCGAGTATTTTTCCCTTTTGACTTGTAAAAGAGAATAAAATGGAGGGTTCGCTTTCAAGCTCTTTTCACACCATTTAAACACGAAAAGGTTGCCGAGATCTTGTCATTTTGAACTTGTTAAAGGATGCGAAACATCATTTACCAAGTATACATTTACCCCTTTTCGGGCTGGGATGAACTATTTACGAAAAAGGTACTCCTTGAATGAAATGGTCAAGCGGTTCTCTCGATATCATTTTCTACCTTTTCAGGCTCGAGAGATACAAATGTGCGAAAAGGGACCATGTGGAGTTTTCTTTGTCGTGTCTTTTTCAAACTTTCTAAACATGAAAAATATATCAAGTTACACCTTTGTCAGACTTGTTAAAATATTAAATGACATCGGATTCGTCACCATGACAAAAATGAGCTTCTCCTTCCTAGTGCTCATTAAACTTAATATGTCGGATTCGTTCGAAGGATGAACTTATAGTGAAAGCATATGCTATCTCCTGCAAGCTTGTGATAAAAAATAATTGGGGTACCTACCAGAAATGGTGGGGAAAAATGGGAAATTTTATTAGTCGTGTCGATAGCTCACTCTTGAACATGACACTTTTTGCTTCATGTTGAGTTGGGATATCCTCACTTCATCATTAACCTTCCTGGGTTGGGCCATTCATCTTTTCCATCCATTTGATCTCTGCCATGTCATCATGACCACTGATCCTATGGATCCCAAGGCTACCAAACTCCACATCATGTCACCAATATGTTCAAGAGTTGTCCTTCTGCAATTACACTTACCTCTGATTCTCTGTATCATCCAAAATCATTTGCATCCCTTCGTCTCGTGTCGATGATGTGGGATACATCATGACCCTCCTTCGACACAGGCACTTCCTGTCAACTTCAACTCATTATCTAGGAAGTTGATCGAGAGACTCCTCTTCAGTACCTTGGATCTTGCATGCCCTAACAGCAAGTTCTTCGCACTTGATGATAAGTTCACATCATTGGCTTTCGATTGAGTTATTTCACTGGAATTCCACTTCAGTTCCTTCATTCACATTCCTTGAATTGTGCTGCTAGTATCTTGAGAAACATTGTCATTATTGGTGGTTTCGCTCGCGCTTGTTAAGAGTTTACATCATTGAATGGTAATCAAGTGATTTTCTAGCATGTTCAACGTCAACACATCTATTCACATGTTAGAATCTCTAGTTTGATCGGGTCGTGTTGGAGCGCAAGACCCTGGGCTCAGATTACAAAAGTCCAGGTTGCAAGGTGATTTGACATGGTTGTGCTAATATACATGTATCTTTTAGCTGGATGGTTGTGACCATACCATGAGTTGTCATATGTGATCCTTCTCATTATTGGATGG
Organism: Pinus taeda; assembly: GCA_000404065.3. Classification (NCBI taxonomy): domain Eukaryota; kingdom Viridiplantae; phylum Streptophyta; class Pinopsida; order Pinales; family Pinaceae; genus Pinus; species Pinus taeda. Next base: position 12,003 of record APFE031101410.1, read on the forward strand.
CTACGGCCATACCTTGGTTTCGATATGATCCTCTTTATCGAATGGCGTGCCCATGCTTGGATCCATTTACATGATCATTCTCTGGATCGCTACATCCATACCATGATTCATGTATCGTTTGACAAAGTTTTCAGTAATGTATATGTATCTGTACTTGCTTGCAGGTTTTCTGACGATAGACTCCAATTCCCCACACTAAGTTATAAAGCATTTCACCCCTCACTCTAGTTCAGCCTTCACACTTTAGGGGGCATCTGTTACATAAAATTTTGTCATTGTCCCTGTACTCCCCATTCCTTGATCCTGGAGGACCTCTACAGTGAACCCTTCACGCTTTCCCATTATGAAGAACCTCCCATTGTGTCCCTCTTCATGAGCAGAACAACTCCCCTTTTCATCATTTTCCCAAACTCTTCTATTTTTCCCTGTTTACAAGACTAGCAATAATGACCGGTGTCCTCCCCGCACCGATATGCAGGGATTACAATTGTCCCTCGAGCCGACCGGAGTGACTAAGCCTTTTCCTTATCGCTCTAATCCTCTTTTGGAAAGTTTCTTAAATTTGGAGCCAAATATTCTAGCTCTAGAAGCTTCGTAACGGAAGTTTGGTAAATGGTTAGGCCAGATGGAGTCGAGAATGTCAAATTGGGCTCCTTTCTACTATTAGGATGGAACTACCTCAAGAGATAAGACCTTCTCTGATTAGAAGAGGAACCATCTCCCATCCATTCAAGCTATATAAACCTATAATTTTCCCAAGCACAAGCTAGTGTGTGTGTGTGTTAGTGCTAATTAAGTTCTGTTTGGAGCAATAAGAGAGTTATCCATACTTTGTATCTCTCTAGTTTGTGTTTAAGGGTGAATTGTGAGTTGGTTTAGTGTGAAGCCTAAAGGGAAGAGCCTTGAGACTATAGTTGTTGGGCCATCCATGGAATGCTAGCAGTAGTGTGTGGGAACTCGAATGTTATATACCTAGGGGGGATAATATGGGGTACCAAGGGAGGTACCCAAGGTAGTAATGTAATAATGGGATGGGCCATAGTAATAAATAAGGTGGTTAACCCATGTCATGTAAGGGACCACAAGTAGTTAATAATAATGTAAGGGGCCCATGGTATTAGTTGATGGTATGAGGAAACCATGGTAATGATGCATGGTATTGTATGTATGAGGCCTATATAGAGGGTAGAGACTCCACATGGAGAGATATGAAGATAAGTATTATTGTATGATCAAGCGTATGGATTGTGGAGTATTCTCCTTCCTTAAGGAGTGAATGTATGGTGTTGCCCTACCTTAAGGGATTTGATCAATAAAGAATCATTTCATATTATTTCTGGGTTTATTTGCATTGTCTCATACTCTCTAGAGGGTCTAACATAACGGATGATGAGCAGTTGATGGTCGACAATCAGACAGAAACAGAGGCTGAAGCAGAAAAGGTTACAGGTGCTGATACATCAGAGGAGGACTCAGTGGTTGAAGTCATATTGGAAAAGAAGACACCACAACAGGCACCTCAGCAGGGTGAATTAAAGAAGAAGACACCATGGGTTAAAACTTCAACATATCATCACTCACATCACCTCGCAAGACAACCATCAAGATGGAAACCAGTTAGTCACAAGGACAACAACCCCCACAAGATAGATAGGGAGAAGTGAAGATCCACCTACTACACATCAACACAGAAGAGCTACCACGGTCAACTTCCATCTCAAGCGAGCGAGGCACCAGCGAGATCGAGGGTTCAGCTTTCTCTTGGATGGCTAGATGCACGTGCATGGCATCAGTGGACTAATCTTTTGAGTAGATCTTATTATTTGTGTTCTTCCCATGTTTCGGGGACGAAACATGCTAAGGGGGGTGGAATGTTACATACCTAGGGGGGGTAATATGGGGTACCTAGGGAGGTACCCAAGGTAATAATGTAATAATGGGATGGGCCATATTAATAAATAAGGTGGTTAACCCATGTCATAAAAGGGACCACAAGTAGTTAATAATAATGTAAGGGTCCCATGGTATTAGTTTATGGTATGAGGAAACCATGGTAATGATGCATGGTATTGTATGTATGAGGCCTATATAGAGGCTAGAGACTCCGCATGGAGAGATATGAAGAGAAGTATTCTTGTATGAACAGGCATATGGCTTGTGGAGTATTCTCCTTCCTTAAGGAGTGAATGTATGGCGTTGCCCTACCATAAGGGTTTTGATGATAAAGAAGCATTTCTATCTATTTCTATCTTGTTATTCCTGGGTTATTTCTATTATCATAATATTTCCGGTTTAGAGCTACAACAAGTGGTATCAGAGATACAACATAATTCAAGCTTCCCAATAATCTCTGCAACTGAGTCTTGTCTTTGATCTCATCAGGGAAGTGATCAACAAAATTTAGACTTCTTTGAATTACATTATAAGATCCATACTGTATATTGTAACCCAAAAAGTTGATCATTGGCCTGAATAACTTCATTTTGGATTATGATAATACTATGCCAATTTCTTTGACCCTGCGCAGAAAAATCTTCAAATGCTTAATATGTTCGGCAATATTATCAAAATGAATTAGTAAATCATCAATATACTTTTTCAGAAATTCCTCCATTCCTTCAAAAGTCTCATCCATTATTCTCTGAAAGGCTGAGGGGGCGTTGATCAAACCGAACGGCATGATGTTCCATTCATAATGCCCTTCTGGTATAGAGAATGTTGTTTTCCACTTATCTTCTTCTTTTATTCCAACTTGCCAAAAATCAGATTTTAAATCAAATTTAGAAAATATCTTTGACTTGGATATTTGGGCAAGTATGGAGGAAGGCTTAGGTAGAGGATATGCATCACAATCAAGAATACTATTCAGAGGCTTATAATTTACAACTAATATTGGCTTACCTTTGGCAATCTCAGCATGTTTATTGACATAAAATGCAAAGCAGGCGATAGGACTCTTACTCTTCCTGATGAGTCCTTTCTTCAGCAGATCCTTGATTTCTTCTTTGCATAATTTCATTTGTTCTATTTTCATAGCCACTGCTTTCGAATCTTCTTAACTTTCCACTGAAATCATTTTTAAGAGGAATTTCTACTTCCTACTTATGAACATGCCAAAAGGCATTCGGGTCATCTGAACAACATTCTTTAAATTTAGCAGTGAGGTCTGTTATCTCCTTAGCATATTTTCCTTTTTCCAAATGTTCTTTAGTCCTCAAAATCTCTTTCATTTCCATTTTGGCTAATAGATTTTCCATCCTTTCTAGTCTCTTTAATATATTAGGTGAATTTGAATTAATGAATGGAAAGAAAATTTCTTTACCTCCTATGCTGACAAAATAATAATACCTTTGAATGTTCGTGTCAAGTTTAGCTCCGTGCTTTTCCAAATTTTGGAAGAAAGGAGTACCCAGGTACATGGCACAATCCATTCCTGGAACCATTGGGTAGAATAGATGTACTCCAATTTTCTCATTTAAGAAAACATCTACTTCAGCTTCATGTTTAGTGGCATTGTCGCCACTTGCAGTAGTAACTTTAGGGCAGGAAATTGGTCTTCTATGATGCATGCTTAGCACAGTATTATTGACAATATTCAATCTGGAACTAGTATCCATAAGAACTTTCCGATACTCATACTAGTTTCCAATCTTTACTTCCATCTTAACACAATACATGACATCTCGGTTCATGATATTGCATCCAAAATCCATTCTATCTTTCTCTTCTTCTTCTTCTGAACTGTCATGCTCGTGAATAAGATTTGTATGAGATGCCCAATTTTCTATTCTTCCTGACATTTCCGGACCTTGTGAAGTTGAGGCTGCAGCTACTTGTGCATTCATCAATTTTATGCTTAACTCATTGTGATTCTCTATGCACATTCTCCTATTTTCTTTTATCGTTTTTCTCAGTTCTTTAATTGCCTAATGGACACTAGGAAATGTTTGCGGTGAATCTTCACCAAAATCTTCATTTCTAAACTGTTGAGTCAAAGCTTCTACTAAGAATATAGTTGCAGCAGGCACATATCCTTTATTAGGAGAATTCTTTGAGCCAGAAGGTGTCTGTTTCAAATGTTCCATTAGTAAGGATTTATACATATCCTTCATCTGTTTGTCAGTAGCAGCCATCATTTGTGTGAAGATATTTCTGTTGGCCTCTTCATATTCTGACTTCATCATCCTAACTACATTACAATTACAAACATCAGGATCACTACATTCACAATCTCTACACTCTCTACAATGAGGATCTCTACATATTTCATCCTCAGAAGATTCCTCTGAGTATACACAATTCAATTCATTCTCTGATTCTGTGTCAGAGGATAAGAGTTCATCACAGCTACTGGGTAGATCAAAGAAGTTAATTTTTCCTTTCTTGTTTCTGTACTGCAATTTCTTCTTTTATTTGTCCTTCTTTCTCCCTAGGCAATTCGGAGCTGTGTGGCCTTTCTAGTTACAATTCCAACAGATAATTTCTTTGTCTTTAGAAAACATTTTTGTATGCTTATAAGGTTTTGTCTTGTAATGTTTTGTTTTTGTTTCTTGGGAAGACTAGGAATTCTTTTTTGATATTTTTATATACCTTTTCTTTCTTCTATGCCCCTCAGAATTTCCAGCGTTGCCAAGGTGCCATTGCTTGCAAAGTTGCTGGTAGCCATGCGGTTTCTTAGTATTTGTGGCTGCACGAGCAATCTTCATCTGGGAACAAAGTTCTACAATGATTTCTTTGATAGCTTGCCCGATAATGCCAAACTTGTAGTCTCCAACTTTCCCTAGTAATTTATTGACAATAGCAGAACAAACCCATTGAGGAAGAGAGGCTACAAAAATTTCCTTCCATTTAGGCTCCAAAATAAGATTAGGAGTCAAAGTGCGTAATCTGTGAAGGTACTCATTGAAATATTCATCAAAATGTTTCATATTATGCAATTTCATAGCAAGCAAATTAATGGTAGTAATGTCATTGGTAATCTGGGGGAAACTAATGAAATTAACAATAATGCCATACAGGAGTTGTCCTATCATGTTGTTGACAGGTGAATGAGTGGTTGGATCCATATGTGTAGTTCCATCTTCATTGAGGGCTACTGCTTGTTCCCAATGAGGGAGAAGATTTGGTTCTTTCAGGGTTTCAGCTTTCAACCATGAATCTAAAGTTCCCTCGAAACCACCAATGATCCTCCGAGTGGCACTGATAGGACCTATGTCATTAGCAAGATAGATCCTATAGTAGACAAGCATGGAATGTAAAACAAACATGATTTCTACTTCAGTACAATTGTCAAAATTTCATGAATATGTACAATTTGCAGACCAATCTTTATGATATTCTGATTTCATAAGGTCTCTTCGGTCTGGAACAGGATTGCATGTAGTTTCCCATTGGGATTTGGAAGAGGTTGAATTTACTTGATTTCCTTCTCCATTTGGTTCAATGCCAAATTGCTCGTTGTCTTGTATAGAAAAGTTATTGATACAGGCTTCAAGATCCTCTATTTCTAGTTCAGCATCAATTTTATGAAGACTTGTATCAAAATCATCTTTTTTTTTTCATCTTGATGGGATGAATCTCCAAAGAAAAATCTTGAAACATTCCCTTTATCAGTTTCTTCAGTTTCTTTTGGTTTTGCAGATACTGGATTGGGACTAAAGAAACTTGGATTAGCAAAAAGGGAGTATGGGTGTGTGGAAGTAGGAGGTGGAAAGGTGATGGAGCTCGGTGTTCTGATGAGACTTTCCATAGAAGGAGTGATAGAATATGGGACTGAAGTCTTAGGTTCTGGAAAACAAAGTAGCTGATTTGTAGGCTTCCACCCGAGGCTTTTTTTTCAGAGAGTCTACTCTTCTAGAAACTTCCCATACTTGTTTCTTGACAATATCGAGGCTAGTGTTTACCTTGACAATTTCTTGTCCATGAGCCAAAGCTGCTTCATAAATCTTTTGTTCTATGTGCAGAGATAGCTTATCAAGGCTCTGGGCAAGAGTCTTGTCATTTTTTGCCAAAGTAGTCACACTACTATTTAAACAGACAGTATTGTAATCTTGTTTTTGCAAGATTCTTTCAAGCATAAGCTTCATTTCTGAATTAGCAGTTTCTATGTTTTCAAATCTATATCTGACAAATTTTTCAAGACTGGACAAAGCCAAATTAGTCCAATTTGTGGCTGCAATTGAATCTTTTGCTACCAAAGAGGGATCATCAGAATTAGATGGGAGTAATTTGTACATTTTTCCATCTTGACTTCTTATGACAAAATTCTTCCAAGGGAGAAATTCCGTATCAGTTTCTATAATAGAACCATCTAGGAGTTCCCACTTGTGTTTATTTGGTGTCCCGGTCCATATCATATTTACATGGAGCTGAGAACATATCTTCTTTAGTAACTATTCTCCTTTTATTTTGACTGCAATCAGAGTTCTTGGAATGTTAGGTTTAGACAACATACTCTGAATTTTTGGATGGAAAACTGGGGCCTTCAAAGGAGGAGGAATTACTATTGGGTTTTCGTGCAATTTTTCTTCTACAGATTTTTCTTGATCCTTGATTCTTTTTTGTTTAGCTTGATTTCTAAACTTCTTTATCAAGGATTTCTCTATTATATTTGTGGAAGGGTAATACCATTCATAGAATGATATCCATTGGTTTTGTGCCGTCATCCATTCTTTCCATTTTTCAACATCCTGTCTGTTGAAGGCAGGTTGATGTTCTTTTTCCAGAAGTCTAACTTCTTGTAGATACAAATGTTCCTTTTCATGGGTGAACATATCCCAATTGAATATTTTCCTTTTCCAGGAGTCTTCTGGATCATATGGGCCGATCCCTTTAAAAATCTTCAGGAAGGCACTTATTTATGAATTTGAAGGGATTTCTACATGCTTTGGTATTTTGTCAATTGGATTCTTTCTATAAGTAGGGATAGGAGACGATCCAGTATATCCAAAACCAAAAGAAGAAGAACCAGAAACTGTATGTACAAGTAGTTCTTCCTGAGGATTAAAAAATGAAACATGTTTATAACTTTCTTCAGATGACTCAGAAGATGGGATGAACTTGATCATGTTGATTCTATTTTGATCTGAAGACTCACCATGCAGAGTGGGAGGTTCTGAAGAGAATTGACAAAATGTTTTTGAACAATGAGGATGATCACATACCGAGTTAAATACAGGGTCTGGATTTACGTTTGGCTGAGTAAACAATTTTCGGAGTGATTCAAAAACAGTTGGATCTATAACAACCTGTTGTGGTGGTTGTGGCTGTGCAGGATGAAGTTGATTTGTGACAGAGGTTGGGATTGTGGAGATAGAGGGTCCACCATGCTCAACTGACTATTCTCTAGGGAATTTGGTGATGACTTAACCGTCAACTTTTGTAATGATGGACTGAGCTGCTGCAATGGGTCTGCGAACAGGTTTAGCCAAATTTGTCACCTAATCGTCTGGAGGACATAGATCTTTGAGGGAAATAGGAACTAGGGCTATGGGGTTACATGCAGAGATATATTGGATTAATGTGACAGTGCCATCTTCCGGAGAATGGAGAATAGTTAGAATAGTTGTATTATAAAATCTGACACAAGTAACGTAGAATATGGTCATATTTTTGGATTTTGACCTAAAATGCTCATAGAGTTTTGTCTATACACCTAAGGTTAAACATTTCAGAATATGGGGATCACTCAAAGAAACAGAAAAATTAGGATACACATCGTATTGAACTAGACCATCTAACAGACTAGTCTCAATTCCGCCAATGAGAGCTTTACTGAAAACTCTCCATCGATTGTCAAGCAAGGCCGAGAATACATAGGCTTGTTGGCCTTTTCTGTGAAAATCACTGAGGCCGACCCTCACCATCCCTAGATGGACATACTGGTATCCATGTTTAAGGGAAGCTTGGATATTATGGTATTCAAGGAGCAGGATAGTCATCATGACATTTAAATTCAACTTTGTCTAGACAACTTTTTCTCATATCTTTATTTGACTACGTGCTTTGAGATGAAAGGCGGAAATTCCTCGGTAAACTTTAGCAGGAGAAACTGGAGCTAATTTCCATTTTACTGTGGGATTAGGTTCTTCTTTATCAATGCAAGCAGAGTTTCCAGATTTAGATTTAGAACGACATAAACCATCTAAACCACATCTTAATTCATCTTCACTTTGCAGATAATCAAAATGTTTCGAACCAAACATTCCCATTTTTCTATTGCTACCAGAAGCATCCATTATGATTAAGAAGATGATACGATAAATACCCGTTCAAGACTTGCAGAATGATACCAAGAAGAATTGTGGTTTTCTTGCGTAGGAGACATTGCGGTTGGCTCACGTACCGAAGTACGAATTCTCGTCCAACACCTTCAACACCTTCAATGCCAACACACAACAACACAGGCTACAAACACTATTTAGGACTCAAGCGAATTCGTGATCCACTCAAACAATATCTCACAAACACAATCCACTCAGACAATATAAGCAGGACCTTTAACAGATACCATTACAAAAGGAAAACATTACAAGACAAAACCTTATTAGCATACAAAAATGTTTTCTAAAGACAAAGAAATTATTTGTTACAATTGTAACCAGAAAGGCCACATAGCTCTGAATTGCCCAGGGAGAAAGAAGGACAAATCAAATAAGAAATTGCAGTACAGAAACAAGAAAGGCAAAATTAGCTTCTTTGATCTACCCAGTAGCTGTGATGAACTCTTATCCTCTGACTCAAAATCAGAGAATGAATTGAATTGTGTATACTCAGAGGAATCTTCTGAGGATGAAATATGTAGAGATCCTCATTGTACAGAGTGTAGAGATTGTGAATGTAGTGATCCTGACATTTGTAATTGTAACGTAGTCAGGATGATGAAGTCAGAATATAAAGAGACCAACAGAAATCTCTTCACACAGATGATGGTTGCTACTGACAAACAGATGAAGGATATGTATAAATCCTTACTAATGGAACATTTGAAACAAACACCTTCTGGCTCAAAGAATTCTCCTAATAAAGGGTATGTGCCTCCTACAACTCTATTCTCAGTAGAAGCTTTGACTCGGAAGTTTAGAAATGAAGATTTTGGTGAATATTTACTACAAACATTGCCTAGTGTCCATCAAGCAATTAAAGAACTAAGAAAAACGATAAAAGAAAATAGGAGAATGTGCATAGAGAATCACAACGAGTTAAGCATAAAATTGATGAATGCACAAGTAGCCGCAGCCTCAACTTAACAAGGTCTGGAAATGTCAGGAAGAATAGAAAATTGGCCATCTCATACAAATCTTATTCACCAGCATGACAATTCAGAAGAAGAAGAAGAGAAAGATAGAACGGATTTTGGATGCAATATCATGAACCAAGATGTCATGTATTGTGTTAAGATGAAAGTAAGGATTGGAAACTAGTATGAGTATTGGAAAGTTCTTATGGATACTGGTTCCAGATTGAATATTGTCAATAATATTGTGATAAGCATGCATCAAAGAAGACCAATTGCCTTCCCTGAAGTTACTACTGCAAGTAGCGACATTGCCACTTAACATGAAGCTCAAGTAGATGTTTCCTTAACAAAGAAAATTGGAGTACATCTATTTTGCCCAGTGGTTCTAGAAATGGATTGTGCCATGTATTTGGGTACTCCTTTCTTCCAAAATTTTGAAAAGAACGGAGCTAAACTTGACATGAACAGTCAAAGGTATGGTTATTTTGTCAGCATAGGAGGTAAATAAATTTTCTTTCCATTCATTAATTCAAATTCACCTAATATATTAAGGATATTGTTAGCCAAAATGGAAATCTATTAGCCAAAATGGAAATGAGGAAAGAGATTTTGAAGACTGAAGAACATTTGGACAATGGAAAATATTGTAAGGAGATAACAGACCTCACTGCTAAATTTAAACAATGTTGTTCAGATGACCCGAATGCCTTTTGGCATGTTCATAAGCAGGAAGTATAACTTCCTCTTAAAAAGGATTTCAGTGGAAATTTAAGAAGATCGAAAGCAATGGCTATGAACGCAGAACAAATGAAATTATGCAAAGAAGAAATCAAGGATCTGCTGAATAAAGGACTCATTAGGAAGAGTAAGAGTCCTATCGCATGCTTTGCATTTTATGTCAATAAACATGCTGAGATCGCTAAAGCTAAGCCAAAATTAGTTGTAAATTATAAGCCTCTGAATAGTATTCTTGATTATGATGCATATCCTCTACCTAAGCCTTCCTCCATACTTGCCCAAATATCCAAGTCAAAGATATTTTCTAAATTTGATTTAAAATCTGTTTTGGCAAGTTGGAATAAAAGAAGAGGATAAGTGGAAAAAAACATTCTTTGTACGAGAAGGGAATTATGAATGGAACATCATGCCATTCGGTTTGATCAATGCCCCCTCAGCCTTTCAGAGAATAATGGACGATACTTTTGAAGGAATGGAGTAATTCTTGAAAAAGTATATTGATGATTTACTAATTCCTTCTGGTAATATTGCCGACCATATTAAGCATTTGTAGATTTTTCTGCGTAGGGTCAAAGAAATGGGCATAGTATTATCAGAATCCAAAATGAAGTTATTCAAGCCAATGATCGACTTTTTGGGTTACAATATACAGTATGGATCTTATACTGTAATTCAAAGAAGTCTAAATTTTGTTGATCACTTCCCTAACGAGATCAAAGACAAGACTTAGTTGCAGAGATTTTTGGGAAGCTTGAATTATATCTCCAAATTTCTGAAGCATTGTGCACAGGAAAGGAAAATATTAAATCAAAGGCTTCAGAAAGTTCCAATTCCTTGGGATGATAACTTCACTCAAGAAGTTAGAAGAATAAAATAAAAGGTTAAAAATATACAGCCACTCTCCCCTATCAAAGAGGAATGGGAGAAGATAATAATGACAGATGCCAACTATGAGGGATGGGGAGCATTTTTGTGCCAAAAGAACCCCAACAGTAAAAGGGAAATTGAAATATGTCTATATGCATCTAGTCTTTGGGCCAAAAATCAATTGAACTGGTCCAGTCTTAAGAAGGAACTTAGAGCAGTCTCTCTTGGCATAGAAAAATTCAGAGATTTTGTTATTTATACTAAATTCATTGTTAGAACAGACTGTCAAGCATTAAAATATGCTATTCACAAATGTGACTTTGAAGATGCTGCAATGCTCAGATGGGTCATGCAGTTAAGTTAGTACAACTTTGACATTGAGTTTGTAAAAGGAGAGAAGAATAGCTTTGCTGATATGTTAAGTAGGGAATTTCTCTCTGAACATTCAATTATGGAATTAAGATGCAACTTCATCAGACGGAATGAAACTACAGTCCAAATTGAGACCTCTTCAGGATGGATTTCATATGATCTAGACAAGAGATTGTTAGATCATGATGATGGCTGGTGCCCAATCAGAGAAATCAGGTATAGAATAGGTATTCCATTCTTGTGGACAGACCCTCAATAGGATGAATTAAATGATGAAGCTTTAGAAGCTCTAGAATACCTTAGGCATATTGGGAGCATAGCCTATAGACTTGAGAGAGATAATGAAGATGATGATCGGATAACAAGTTGTCACATAACATTCAGATGATTTGATAATCATCTCAACAGGGCAGATTATGACAAAGAACGCCAGAAGGAAGCTCTCTATTCAGTGTTATCACTCAGGTTGTCCCCTAGGAAAGCTCTTAGGAGGGGATATGACTGAGGTAACCATAGACCAATATTTTAGGTACAGATTCTAGCCAATCTGTACCTAGAGAGGGCTCTCTCTTTATAATTTAGCTTTGTTTTGAGGTATTTTAGGCTAGTTATGATGTACAGGGTTTTGTTTTGGTTTTTGGATGATGATTTTCAATAAAACAGGGGTGAAAGTCTGAGAAGTTCAGTCCATTGGGCTGTGGAGTCTATGAGTGTATACTACTGGATATGGCTTTCCTTTGACAGAGGAGGTACTACAAAGAAAGATAATTAGATCATGGAGCAATTTATAAACTGAAATTAGATGGACATGAAGGTCAGGGGGTGAAAGGCAATTACGAGTGTTTCATCATGCTGGTAGAGGGAAAGTGAATGAATATTTCAAGGAGAAATTAAGAATTCCCTAAGTATACTCAAGGTGTAAGAACCAGGGGAAATAAGAGCAATAAATAATTCCTGCTTATGATAGTTTATGAAGAAAACATAAAAAACAACAAAGATTGAACACAGAGTACAGTGAAGTAAGTTCTGGGTTATTCTTTTTCCCTACTATTAAGATTATGAACACAGATGATATATAAAAACACAAAAACTATAAAACATGAGTTAAAAAGACTTATTGATCGATGAAGTAACTCAAGGATTCTGCAACATAGTCCACTGTCATTAATCCCACATCCAAAGAGTTCAGTTCATCAAAAACGCATTCTAGCTGCGTTTTATTCAGAAGAGTTCTCAGAGTTACAACACAGTTCTAGAAGAGATATCAACAACCTCGAATGCATCTCATGGGGAGGTATTTATACAAAAAAGAGTTACAAAATATCTGAAATGAGATAATATCAAGCAATAACTTCATCCATCTACTTTACAGGAGAAGTAAATGAGAGAAATGAATGCATAAGAGAATTTTGGTGTGCTGGCTGTTCAGTTGATCATATATATTTGACTTTTCGAACTGAGTGAGTCAGCTGGCAGCTATCCCTTTATTCCGCGCTCCTGCGTTGTTGTCCCGGCCTTTTCATCTGTGCGTGACTTCGTTTTAGTGAACTACATTCCCAGCCTGATTTCCCCCTTCTGTTGTTTTCATCCTTATGATATGTGCCACGTATTTTGATATCTGATTAAAATGCAGATGATAAAGGAAAATTAGAACTACCTTGGTAAAATTTCCAACATGCTTTGCCACCATTGGTCTGTTGGAAACTGGTGTCTTTGCATTTTTATTAATGTTTCATCAGCTTCAGTATACTTGTAGAAGTTGGGCTAGACTTCAAAAAGATGTGTTATTTTATGCTCAATATATAACAGATTTTCCAACTTGTCATATAAGCTTTGTCCTGATGGAAGTGTTTTATCCTCTGAAGTGCTTGATGATGTTGTGATTTGATTTGCAACATATGTATTTACCCTGTGAGCATATTGTTCATGTGTCAACAGTCTCCGATTGTTGGTTAACAAACTGGGTAAACCTTTGTTCTGCAAGACTGTAAACTTCTCTGTAAAGGCATTAATTTCTATCTGCATTTCTTGGCACTTTCTTTCCAAATTCTGTATAAAATTTCTCATGGTCAGCACCTTCTTTACTATCAAAATGGTACCTGTTCTGTCCCTGATATCCAAAGCTCCTAGTTCTTCTCTGGTATGAGTATTCAAAAAATGAATTAGTCTATTGGCCTGTTCAGGCATGTTTCCCAATGATGTTCTGGCCTTTTGAATCTCTATTTGGGAAACTTCTATCAATTCAATTTTCTCATCGATAGTCTATATTGAACTCCATTGATCAGTGATGGACTGGCCAATTTTAGTCCAATTTTTTTTTTTTTATTTCTGCTAAAGGTTTGTGAAGAGAAAGATTTTTTTCCAAGGATTTTACCTTATTTTGCAAGGCCTTTACCTCTCTTGTTTTTTCTGCCATAGTTATTTTAGATTTATCATAACTTACCTCTAACTTGGCAAATTTTTCTTTGGCTTCTTTGAGCTCTACCATTTGGAGTTCTAACTCCTTTATTGCCTTCATCATCTCTTCCATCTTCATGCTGGTATCTGGTACTGTTGTTGTTGCTGCCGCTGAAGCATCTGTGGCTGATGTACTTATTGCTGGGATAGTGGGAGTTACTATTGTTGTAATTGTAGAAGGAGCAGTTGTGCTTGTGGGAGCTGTTTCCTGTGGTTGGGAGGTCGACACTCCCTACTTCTATTTCATTACTTTCTCGAAGGCCTGCTCTGTTTCTGCTAATCTCTCATTCATCCTCATTAGTAAACCCATCATGTCTTCCTCTTCTTTCTGTTGTGCAACTTCTGTAGTTTCTGGATGCATTGTAATTGGCAGTTTTAATTGTTTTTTGAGGGCTGCAATGTCCTCTTCCTTCTTCTTTATTAGTGCTTTGATGCCTTTTGCATCCTTGGGATTATGTCCCAGCTCAATGATAATTTCTTCCAAGGACTTAATCCTGTTATCCTTGGCTAAGGGGGAAGCTTTTTCCAATTCTAATTGGGCAAAGGTACTGTGCAATGAATTCTACAATTTGTGAGCTAATAATGTCTTGTTTGCCAAGGTGGAGTAGACCATTTCTCCAGTTTGTTTATGTAATTCAATCTGGTCCATTGGATGGATGTCTTTGGAGAGAACTTCCAGATTGGCCTTGATATAATCAGCAGGTGATTATGGCTGCTGCATTGTGGGGTTGAAGTGACTAAGGGTCATTTTTCCTTCTTGTATATCATATGCTGCTTTCAACCTTTGTTGATTTGTGGGAGCCATTCTTAGCAATTGATAATAAAGTTGGATCCTTATTGGCTCATTTCTTGCCTTTATTTCAATAAATGCTTTCTTAATGTCCGAGCCTTGCTTGCTTTGCTGCTTGCCATGTGGCCTGGTAGATGAGACCTCCACATTGTGTTGTCCCTCTAGCTCTGGCTGATATGAGCTAGCTGATGTGTCCATCATTGGAGGAGACTACCATCCAGTCCTTCCCTCACCTCTCATGCTGCCTGTGGTTTCTTCTAAAAATTCCTCCTCAGAATAAGGATTTAACCTTTGCCTCTTTTCTCCAAGTTGTTCTACTGATCCACTGGTAGGGGTACCCTCTTCTCTATCTCTCTTTTTACTCTTTTCCTCATTTTGAGGAGTTTGTAGTACAGGGACTTGCGGTGCCTTGGTTTGAGCTGGGGGAACTTTCCCTTGACCCTATTCTTTTGGTGTGTCTGGCTGGTCTTCCATTGTTTCCTGTTCTGAATCTATTACCTGCTTGCCCTTAGCTGATGCTACACTCGCCTTTTGTGAGGATTGTTGAGAAGTCTCACCAAAATATGTATCACCTCCTATGTGCTGGGGCAGCTTGAAGGATACCTGTCCAAAAGGGTCTAGGTCAAGCATCTTTTCAAGCCCTTTCATGGCCTTCTCCAATTTCTTTTCCTTAGTAATTACTTTAACTAATGTGCCTTCTATCCATTCTTGTTGATTAGCATATTGTTGAATCTCAGGGATCTTGTGATGAACATAGGGTGCCAGGTTGTTTTTGACTTTTCTATAACTTATGAAATGAATCGGGTCATATGGTGCCCAATAAAAACTCTGTTTCAGTTTAAGTTGCTCCCCTAAGATCTTGTCAGCTTGCTCCCAGGCTTCCCTTTTATTGGATATGAAATGGCCCAATTGATTTCTTATTTTGAGTTGTGCCTTTTTCTTGGCCTCACAGAAATGGATTATGTCTGCACGGATGAACTTCCTGAAGTATTCTAGTGCAAACAGCCTCATGGGCACAAATTTGGGCAGCTTGTAGGGGCATAGTTTAGAGCCATAGATTCGGATTTTGGTGTGATTCTGGTAAAAGTACTAGTCACCTATGCTGTAGCTTTTGGAAAGCTGCAAAATTTTCTTCATTTCACCTGAAAGTCTATCTGGAGGACTTGTCATCAGTAAAGAGGTGGCTAGATGTATGAATAGATCAATGAATTCACAATAAGTATAAGGAGAGTAGTAAACATGGTGGAAGACTGAGATCTAGAAGATTACAAACCTTCTCTCTCCTTTGCAATCCAATTTTCTGAGGAAAATTTAAAAACTATCTGGTTGATATTACAACAACAAATGATATATGTATGATGTGTATTTAAATACTCTTTCTCTATCCATGCTCATGAATTGCTCATGGATCTTATCAGCTATGTAAGTGGCATAATCATACTTGACAGCAGGGGGCTGTCCTAGAGTAAAAATAGACAAGAGAACCATGGTGGTCTCATCAACATGCTCACTTGTTTTAAATCCTAAGATGTAGGATATCATGTTTATAATGAATCTTCTTGCCTCAGTGAACCAAATATCTAGATAAGGAGGTGGGCCTCTGTGTTGGCAATCTGGTCTCATAAACAATTGAGTCAATCCGGTTATCTCTTAGTTGGGCAATTTGGCACCTCTGGTCAAGCAAAAGTCCCAACGAAAGAGGAGTCATAGGTTGAGCTGGCTTGAAGTGTAGCATCTCACTGATGGATTTAGGGGTGATATAAAAGAGGACATTTCCAGAAGGAGACATGACTGCTCTTTGAGTGGGCTCATAATTGACATGGCATTGATGGATGAGGTCAGGGAATACATTCACTGAAGGGAGGTAGTACATGGGCATGTTGGACTCCCAAATTCCATAGACATCAGCATTGTTCCTGTAGCTATTCCTAATCTCACAAAAATCTTGGAGGTGAGGCTTGTCACCAATTAAGTCATTAATCTGGAAATCCCTGTCAGCTAGAGGTATCCACTCCAGTTCATTGTGTGGAGCATTGAGAGATGCAATATTCAGGGCCACTGGAGCCTCCATTGCTCAACTATTTGTGATTTTTCAATCTGGAATTTGGGTCTGTGTATCAAAGTAAATAAAATAATGGCTCTGGTATTTTCTTAGGTAATGGAAGAATGCAGTTAATTCGAATTTTAATCTGTTCGGTAAATCTTACATTGAAAACGGAGTTTGCAGGGCTCCTTCGGTAAAATGGAAAAAAACAGTGGTAAGAGTGCGCTCTTTGAGAGCAACTTGATGATTTGAGTTGGAATTTGGGTGCGTTCTTGGAAAATTTGCAGAGGAAAGTTAAAAACAGGGGCTTGGGAACCAGATTTTAGGCAGATGCCTATGTTTATAATCAACTCACTGTATTTTAAGCTGCAGCAGTTGAGTTTTTTGCGAAAAATGGGCAAACAAGTATGGTTGGGGTGTATTTTTCAAGAACTATAGACTTAGTTTGCTCAATTTTTGGCTCTATGGATGCAATTCAGAGAAAAACTAGAAATGCACAGGGTTTGGAGGTAATGAAGTAAATACCTGTGTTTTTGCGATGTACCCCAGGGTAATTGGCCGGTTGGATGATTATTTGCAGAGCAGGATGCCGAACTGTAGTGGTTAGGGTGACGGATTGGAGCTTTGGTGGTAAATTCGTCGTAGTTTGCATGCAAAGGTTCCGCAAAACAACACATAGAAATAGACGAAAAACAACTATTTTCACGAGTTTTGACAAAAACTTGGCTTTGTGGGCTTTTTGGTGCTTTTTTGTGATGATGTCATCATGACGTAAATTTTTTGTCATGTAGTGGGGTATAGAAGATGACGTGGAAGATGAGTTGGCAGATGATGTGGGCGCTGATGTGTAGGTGATGTCAGAGGATGACATCATCGGGGTCTCAGCGAGGGCGTTAAATGGTATCACTCGCACTGCTTTTGGGGCAAAGGTGGTTTCGGGTGGAGGGGATGCGATGACCCAAAGGGTGACACGGGTCCCTTGGTATGGCGGCGAAACCTCTTTTCATCATGCGGTAACTTTCGGACATTGGAAGGGTTCTGATATCGATGCACACCATCCGATCTATAGGCCTCGATCTGACGCTTAACGTTTGATGGAGTTGGCGGAGGTTTATGGCGCGGGGGTTGAGTAATAAACAGTGGATTAATTAGCATCGGGGCAAATTATATTGGCTGTCAGGTGGATTAACAGTTAATCACCCCAGCGTTAATCAAAGTTTAATATTTGCATGTGGGGTGGGTTTTTCTATATGGTTTGCAATGTGTGTTGGTTATTTGTTTAACCAAATGTCAACAAAATCCCGATGGAGCGCTTGGAGGGTTGTTATTGGCCCCGGGTGGACCAATAAATCCCTATAAAAATTGAAATATGGCTATAACTTTAGCCGAGGGGACGGATATTAAAATATTTTGGGTTTTTTATGTATTTAGTATAATAGGGATGGGGAAAACATTTACATAGTAATTATATAATAAAGTTAACATGTTAATATGGCTTTACGAAGGGAAGAACTAAGTTGTAGAGTTAAGAACTTAGGCTTAGGGAAATGAGAGGGTTTTTATTAGCAGAGTTGAATAGTTTAGGTTTAGGAGAAAATCAATATTTTACTCAAGAAATATGGCTTCTTTTCTTAAGTAAAAACACAATTTTACTTAGTATTTTTCATGAAATGAAGTGAACTAGGAACACTGAGCAGATCCCAGTGTCCCTGGAGGGAGGTTAGTAAGTGATTGTTGTGAGGGGAATGAGGGGGAGTTAGACATGCAACATCTGCTTTGTCACCACATAATTGCCATGGTGTTCATGATAGTAATGAGATAACTCACCTTTAAAGGAGAAAATTACCCATAAACATGCTTCTGCAACCCCAAAACTGCTTACCCATCCTATTACTCCTAACATTTTTTCTTCATTTTCACTGGGTGCACTTGAACTAGCAAACCTTGAATCTCTTTTTTCTTTTAACTGCCATCCTATCTAAGTTTACCCTTATCTCTTCCAAGGTCTCAGATTTAGCTATTGAGACCCTTTTCTTCTCTACCTGACTACTCATTTGCCAAGCTTGAACTGTTTGGACAGACCTTTATTCTCTATTCTAAGACAAGTAAATTGAAATATTAACCTGGCCAAGATTAAGTTGTTTGGCCATTCATGAACTATGATAAGAGTCAAGCAACTATACATAGTGAAGGTCCTCAAAATATGGAACCTTTGCAGCATGGAAAGGATGAACATATTTGGCACTTCCCCAGGCAATCATGAAAAATGAAACCTATTGGTATAGGAACCTAATAATGGCTTCACTTGGGGATGGCTTTTCCTGGTGAAAAGTCAAGAACAACAAGTCAGATGGCCTTATATTTGGTTTTTGTTGTTTTATGTAATTTTTCCTTTGCTGCAACCAAAACTGTACCTCTACAATATCTATATATTCCTTATGAACTCATTCAAATAATTGCAGCTCTGTTTTAGGTAGTCTGTCTGAATATTTGTCATCATTTTTACAGCTCCCAAGTCTCATTCTTCAATTTCTTCTGATAAACTCAAAATCTAATACCAAAAGGTGGCACAATTCCTTGCCTTTCCCTCAAAATTTGTTGCATCGTATTCCCTATCTTATTGTTGTAATAAATTGTAGAAAGTAAACACTCTTATGTACAAATTAAAGTGCTGATATCTTCAAGAAACTGGATCAAAATAATGCTTCAGCATTCGGCCATTAACTAGCCCATCATATTCCTCTGTACCATCCAGACTTTTCAAAAATTATGTGTTGTTTCCTTGTACATTCTGAATGATAAATGGTCCTTTCCACAGGAAATCAAATTTTCCACGTTTTCCCCTATCTTCTCTTCTGGAATCCCACTTTAAAACTTTATCCCCAATGAAAAAATCCTCTGCTTTGGTCCTTTTGTCAAAGTTCTTTTTAAGCTTTTCTTGCAAAACTTGAGCTCTTTGATAGACCTCCTCTCTAGTTTGTTGCAAATGAATTGTTTGATTAATCCTTCTTTGAATATCATTAGGTTCTGCCTGTATTTCTTGCAGCAACTTTATCACTGGGATTCCCAAAGAAGAAGGGAACACTGCCTCCATACCATAAACCAGCTCATAGGGACTTTTTCCAATGGATCTCTTAGTAGTCATTATGTCTGCCCATAGTGCATTGACAAGCTTTTCATGCCAATTTTTCTTATTCTCCTCCAAGACTTTCTTAATGATGTTGATCAAGATTTTGTTGGAGGATTCAGCTAGACCATTACCTTGAGGGTAATAGGCTGTAGAATGGCCCAAGGCAATGTGGTATGTATGACAGAAATTAATCATTCTCTTGGATTTAAAAGCAGCAGCATTGTCTGTTATAATCTTCTCAGGACAACCAAACCTAGACAAGATGTTGGTCTCTAAAAATTGCATGATTACTGATTCATTGGCTTGCCTACAAGGGATGGCCTCTATCCACTTGGTAAAGTAGTCTCTGGCAGTGAGGATCCATTTGTGTTGGCTAGAGGATGAAGGGTGGATTTCTCCATTGAAGTATAAACCCCATTGTTGAAATGGTCTTTTGGTGGAAATGGGTTTGAGGGGTAGAGGAAGCAACCTTTTCTTGCCTTCAAAGGTTTGGCATTTGTGGCAAGAAGTTACATATTTATTTACATCATCAAATAGGGTGGGCCAGTAAAATCTAGCCCTTAGGATTTTATCAGCAGTTGATTTCCAATAGAAATGTCCACCACAATCCCCTGCATGAAACTCCTTAAGTACTTTGTCAGTTTCTTCTTTGATTAGACAATTTAATAAAACACCTTCATAATTCTTCCAGAATAAAGCATCATCTACAATACAAAACTTTGAAGCCTTCATTTTCAGGAATCTTTTCTTAGTTCTGGATAATCCTAGAGGAGCTTGCAGGTTTAGCAATACATGAATGATATCAGCATACCAAGGTGATTGAAAAAAAGCTTGATTGATCTGTGGAGTCACCATCTCCTACTCATTATCTAGTTAGTTTATGTCAAAGGGCTTGAATTTTAGTTTCAGTCATAAGTTTGGCTAATCCTTGTCCCTTTATTAGCTTTGTTGGTTTGATTTCAATGTCATATTATAGTATGGTAGCTATCCATTTTCCCCTTTTGCCTTCAATTCCCTCTTGGGTTAGGATGTCTTTAACAACATTGCTGGGCACATAAGCAATCACATGAGAGTACAAATTGTAGACTCTAAAGTCCTTAATGGCTTTTACAAGTGCATATGCTTGTTTCTCCATGATTTGATATTTGAGTGGAGCATCTCTAAGTGCCTTGCTAAAAAAGGCTATGGGCTTTTCACATCCCTGTTCATCTTTTTGAAGCAAAACAAAAAAAATTGTATGGTCTGATGCAAATGGGAATATGATAAAGTCCTTGTCAAAATTTGGGCTTCTAAGGACAAGCGTTTGAGTCAAAGATTTTTTTATTTCTTCAAAGGCTTGTTTAGCTTCTATTGTCCACTTGACCTTGGAATCTTTTTTCAGCATGTTGTTCAGCAATCTTATTAGCTCAGGCAGATTTGGTACGAATCTTATAGAAAATTGATCTTTCCCAAAAAGGCTTGTAGTTCTTTGATGTTTCTAGGGTGAGAAACTTGCAGAATAGCTTGTATTCTGTCCAGATCAATTCTAATTCCTTCTTTAGAGATGATATGGCCCAATAATTTTCCTTCTTCTAGGCCAAACAGTGATTTTTTTGGATTCAATGATATACCATATTTTCTGCAAATTAAAAATACTTGTCTGAGGTGATCCAAGTGTTCTTGATATGATTTGGAGAATGTTGTACGGTCATCTAGGTAAATGACTAAAAAATCATGGATTCTTTTAGCGAAATCTATATCCATGGCTCTTTGAAAAGTTGCTCCTGCATTCATAAGTCCAAATGGCATTTGCACATATTTGAAGGTCCCCCAAGGTGTTGTAAAGGCAATTTTGTCTTGATCATCAGGGTGCATTAGGATCTGATTGAAACCTAAGAATCCATCTAATAGTGAGATCCTTGAAGCACCCACTACCCTTTGTAGAATGTGATCCATTTTGGGTAAGCGGTAGTTTTCCTTTAAAGATACTTTGTTCAAATTTCTCAAATCGACACACAGCTTAATCTCTCGTGTTTTCTTTCTAGTGGGCACCAAGTTTGGGACCCATTCTGAGAATCTAATGGGTGCAATAATTCCAACTTCATACATCCTTTTAACTTCTTTCTCAACTAAAGGGAGGAGCACATGGTTGACCCTCCTAAGTTTCTGTTTGGAAGGTTTTTGGTTCTCCTTCAGAGGTATAGCATGTTGGATAACAAATGTATCATAAGACTTTAGATCCTCATATCTCCATGCAAAAACATCTTAAAATTCTTTGAACAGTTTAATATACTTCAGTTTTTGGTCAGGAGGCAGAGCTTTAGACAATTTTATCATTCTAGGATTCTCTGCAGTTCCTATATTACATTCCTCAATTTCTACGTTTAATGGTTGCATTTTAGGTTTCCTAGAAATGTCCTTTGAGTCAAAAATATCTTCTAGAAGGGTCAGGTCTGTACGTAAAAAATTATCCTTCAAATCGATCACTTCAAATTCTACTCCAATAGCATCATTACATTTTGTTTCTTCAAGTTGTTGTAAATCTGTTTTAGCAAACTTTGTTGGATGTAGAATTTGATTTGCTATTTCAGCAGAAATATGTGTCTGAATTTTGTCTATTTGGTCATCTTCGCTTATGGTGCTTGTATCTATTTTTGTGCTGGAGAACTCTTCTTTGAGGGTTAGGAAATTATTGATTTGAATGTCACTGTCAAATACTTGCCAATTTTTGGCATTATCAGGTACAGTTGGCCTATGTTTAATCTCAGTTGAGAATTGGTGATTAGAATTAAATGGCAGTTTGCAAGTGCTAGCAAAGGTTGCTACACTGTGAGCATGAAAATTTTGATTCCTTGGAATTTTAGCAAGCTGAGATTCTAGAAAAGGTGCTGAAAATTTCAATTGATGCACCTCTATATGATCTCAGTCTAAGGTCATTTGTGACAAAGTTACCTTTCATCTGCTGAATTATCAAATCAAAGTCTCTTAAAACTGATATCCTATCCGCCCCTAGGCTTTTGATCACTTTGAGCCCGAGCAGAAGGGCTTCATATTTGGCCATGTTGTTAGTGCATTTGAAATTCAATCTATATGCATGCCCTTCAGCATAGTCATTCTGCATGTTGTGTATCCAAATGCCTGCCCTTGCTCCTAGCTTATTAACGGATACATCAAACTCCAGATACCATAGGATTTCTTGTTTAGAACTATTATCAGGAATTTTCTCAATTTGTTGGGCAGACAGATTTGGATCTTCATTTACTTTTGGTCTTTCTTGTGTGACTGCTATATGATTGTTCTCAGAGATTTCTTGAATATGAACTGTGAATTTTTCATCTAGGAATTCATTCTGGGTTAATGCCAAAATTTTAACATCAGTTGGGGTATGAATCTCAGTGTTGTACAAGATGAAAGAATCCACGTCTGAATGCATGGAATAAATGGGAAAGTTTTGGGGTTTGTCTTGGCTGTTGACCACATACTTCATCAAATTTTCTCTGTATAGTCTCTTTGGCTGGCCAAAGACTGAGATGGTGGCATAGGACATATCAAGTTGTAAAGAACCCTGAAGCTTGGCACCCCAAGATCTAGATAATAACATTCCATATTTGGGTGGGATGTCAACCATTACTACATCCATTAGGATTGTCTTGGCAGGGTATTGTACCAATGTTACACACAGATCCTTAATCAAGCCTAGATATCTGACCTGGTTGGAATCAAAAGAAAACAAGTCTTTATATGGCCTAGTGATATCTAGGTCCAACTTTTCCATCATGGACTTAGGCATTAAGTTGTGAGAGGCCCTAGAATCAAACATTGCATTGTGAAGTATCTTATCATGAATATTTAAGTTGACATTGAAAGGAGGAACTCCTCCATCTACAGACTTTCCATTTACTTCAGGTCCAAATATAAGTTCTGGTTGGTCATCAAGGACATTCACTGCATTGCTGTTTTCTAGAATTTGTAGCGATCTACTGATTTGTTCCCTAAAAACTTCATGCCTAGCCAATTCAGACAGTGGAATGGCTATTTTTAACTTGCTTATTTCAGTCTCCAAATTGAAGGGTTTTTCTGTTTGTGTTTTAACATTTCGGGCAACAAGGTTATCCTTTTCAGTTGAGCTTTCTATGTCTGATTCTTTCACTAGAATATTATTATGAGCTGAAGTCACTTTTACACCATTTTCTAAAGGTTCTTCTATAATTTTTTCAAGAGGAAGAATAGGTGGAGGGTGCTGGTCTGATTTTTGTTTGGCTGAAACATCTTCAATGATTAGAGTATTTGAACTTGAAACTGGTCCAGGAGTAGTTTGTATATGAGAATCCTTGAGTTTGGTTTTAGTAGGCTGTTTGACTATTTTCTGCTTGGTATCATCAGGGATATCTATTCTCCTACTTCTCAAGTTATGCTGTTTGTGGACTTCATATATAGTTGTGTCATATCCTTCCTTGAAATCAAAGGATTCCCCTGACTGCATTTGAAACTGACCAAGAGTATGAGCCTCTTGATCTTCTTGAGTTAAGAAAATTTGTTGTCCACTATTGAGACCCATCAAATTGATTTGAGTATCTTCCATTGGTTCACTAGATGTTGAAGCCTTAGCATAGTTTTCTTGGAATGGGGGTCTGATGTTTTGGTCAGGACCAATTTTCCCAGTGTTAGAACTCAGGTTTTTCCTAAAGTTTGGATTCCTCCCAACATTATTTGATTGGCCATCCCATGATGATTTCCTCTCAATAGTTTCAACTCTATCCCCAAGTCTATCCATACCTTTAATAATCACATCTAATTTTTGTTCAAACACAGAATGCTCTTCCTTAAAAGTTGTTCTTCTCTCAGATCTGGCCCGGTTTCGTTTAGAAATCAGATTAGCTTCTACACTGATAGCTATGCTTTGCATGTCTTCTAAGCTTGGAGGAGCTCTTTCCCTGAGCTGGTAGGCCATGTCTGAGTCAAATCCATCAGGGAATTTGATCAAGGCCAAGTCTGGTGGTGGTCTAAGATTAGGAGGAATAGCATTGTACACATTATTAAATCTGGCACAGTAATCTTGAACAGTTTCTTGTGGGCCTCTTTTCAAGCTATCATATTCTAATAGGATATGTAATGGATCCTTCTTTGTTTCCCATCTGTTCAAGAAAGGGGCTTCAGGATTAGCAATGGAATTTGCAAGGAGTGCCCTAAACCAGGCCCCGACATCGCCAGTTAAACTTTGGACAAAGATCTTCATCCTAACATCATCATCATCAATTTCATAATTCTCAAAATAGTCTATCATTTTCTTTATATGTTGTTGTGCTGTGTAGGTCCCAAAACCATCAAAATAGGTGATTTTTCTTTGGTAATCCTGAGGCATAGCCCCTGGATTTGCAGGTAATTGCAAGTGAGCATAACGGTTTGCCATATTTACAGGGATAAATGTTACAGCTGGAAGAACAGGGATTACAGTTGAAATATGGGTTGTAAATGGGGGGGTAGAAGAGATGGTTTGGAGGAATAATGGTGAACTAGGATAAGCAACAGTGATAGGAGAAAGGGCTTGTGATTTTCCTATAAAAAGTTGAGTTTGGATAGGTTTCTATTGAAGTGTTTCAGGATTTGAATCAGCAGAATTCTCTTGATTTTCAGGTTTTCTAAGGCTCTTAGGGATCAAATTGGGATTGTCAAAACTAAGTGGGGGATTTGGATCTGGGTTTGACCTAGTGTAATGATTTTTCTTCTTTGGAGCCAACTTCTAAAAGTATATGTTTTGTTATTTTCTGGGAATATTTGAAGGATACAAGTTTTAACAATGTTTTGTAGGAAGGCTTTTTGAAATATAGGAGGCGTTGGGCTCTCCTTCAAGTATGTTTGAAACAAAGAAACTGATCAAATCTTTGAGTCAGCTTTTAAAAGCCTAAAACTAGACTGGAGATAGACTGAAGTAGCTTTTGTTTATTCCTGTGATTGCACAACAAACATGGCTTCAAAGGCTGCCTGGCTAAATTCAGGCTCCATTTGTAGCTTTAGAAACTAAACAGCAGTAACAAACATTCATTCAGTCCCCAGTGGAGTCATCAATGATGTTATCACTCAGGTTGTCCCCTAGGAAAGCTCTTAGGAGGGGTTACGGCCGAGGTAACCACAGACCAATCTTTTAGGTACAGATTCTAACCAATCTGTACCTGGAGAGGGCTGTCTCTTTATAATTTAGCTTTGTTTTGAGGCATTTTAGGCTAGTTATGATGTACAGGGTTTTTTTTTAATTTTTGGATGATGATTTTTAATAAAACAGGGCTGAAAGTTTGAGAAGTTCAGTCCATTGGGATGTGGCGTCTATGAGTGTATACTGTTGGATATGGTTTTCCTTTGATAGGGGAGGTACTACAAAGCAAGATAATTAGATCATGGATCAATTTTTAAACTGAAATTAGATGGACATGGAGGTGCGAGGGTGAAAGGAAATTAAGAGACTTTCATCATGCTGGCAGAGGGAAAGTGAATGAATATTTCAGGGAGAAATTAAGAATTCCCTAAGTATACTCAAGGTGTAAGAACCAAGGGAAACAAGAGCAATAAAGAATTCTTGCTTATGCTAGTTTCTGAAGAAAACATAAAAAAATAGCAAAGATTGAACACAGAGTACAATAAAGTACGTTCTGGGTTATTCTTTTTCCCTGCTGTTAAGATTATGAACACAAATGATATATAAAAACACAAAAATAGTAAAACATGAGTTAAAAATACTTATTGATCCATGAAGTAATTCAAGAATTCTGCAACATAGTGCACTGTCATTAATCCCACATCCAAAGAGTTCAGTTCATCAACAACGCATTCCAGCTACCTTTTATTCAGAAGAGTTCTAAGAGTTACAACGTAGTTCCAGAAGAGATATCACCAACCCCGAATACATCTCACGGGGAGGTATTTATACAAAAAAGAATTACAAAATATCTAAAATGAGATAATATCAAGCAATAACTTCATCCATCTACTTTACAGGAGAAGTAAATGAGAGAAATGAATGCAGAAGTGAATTTTGGTGTGCTGGTTGTTCAGTTGGTTAGATATATTTGACTTTTCAAACTGAGTGAGTCAGCTGGCAGCTATCCCTTTATTTCGCATTCCTACGTTGTTGTCCTGGCCTTTTCATCTGTGCGTGATTCTGTTTTAGTGAACTACATTCCTAGCCTGATTTCCCCCTTTTGCTGTTTTCATCCTTATGATATGTGCCACGTATTTTGATATTTGACTAAAATGAAGATGATAAAGGAAAATTAGAACTACCTTGGTAAAACTTCCAACATCCTCTGCCACCATTCATCTGTTGGTAACTGGTGTCTTTGCATTTTTATTAATGTTTCATCAGCTTCAGTATACCTGTAGAAGTTGGGCTGGACTTCAAAAAGATGTGTTATTTTATGCTCAATATAGAGCAGATTTTCCAACTTGTCATATAAGCTTTGTCCTGATGGAAGTGTTTTATCCTCTAAAGTGCTTGATGATGTTGTGATTTGATTTGCAACATATGTATTTACCCTGTGAGAATATTGTTCATGTGTCAAGAGTCTCTGATTGCTGGTTAACAAACTGGGTAAACCTTTGTTCTGCAAGATTGTAAACTTCTTTGTAAAGGCATTAATTTCTATCTGCATGTATTGGCACTTTCTTTCCAGATTCTGTATAAAATTTCTCATGGTCAGCACCTTCTTTACTATCAAAATGGTACCTATTTTGTCCTTGATATCCAAAGCTACTAGTTCTTCTCTGGTATGAGTATTCAAAAAATGAATTAGTCTATTGGCCTGTTCAAGCATGTTTCCCAATGATGTTCTGGCCTTTTGAATCTCTATTTGGGCAACTTCTATCAATTCAATTTGCTCATGGATAGTCTGTATTAATCTCCATTGATCAATGATGGAGTGGCCAATTTTAGTCCACAAAATTGTTTTGATTTCTGCTAAAGGTTTGTGAAGAGAAAGATCTTTTTCCAAGGATTTTACCTTATTTTCCAAGGACTTTACCTCTCTTGTTTTTTCTGCCACAGTTATTTTAGATTTATCATAACTTACCTCTAACTTGGACAGTTTTTCTTTGGCTTCCTTGAGCTCTACCATTTGGAGTTCTAACTCCTTTATTTCCTTCATCATCTCTTCCATCTTCATGCTGGTATTTGCTACTGTTGTTGTTGCTACCGCTGAAGTATCAGTGGTTGATGTACCTGTTGCTAGGATAGTGGGAGTTACTGTTGTCATAATTGTAGAAGGAGCAATTGTGCTTGTGGGAGTTGTTTCTGGTGGCTGGGAGGTCAACACTCCTTGCTTCTCATTCATTTATTTCTCCAAGGCTTGCTTTGTTTCTGCTAATCTCTCATTCATCCTCATTAGTAAGCCCATCATGTCTTCCTCTTCTTTCTGCCGTGCAACTTCTGTAGCTTGTGGATGCATTATAATTGGCAGTTTTAATTGTTTTTTGAGGGCTGCAATGTCCTCTTCATTCTTCTTTATTAGTGCTTTGATGCCTTTTACATCCTTGGGATTATGTCCCAGCTCAATGATAATTTCTTCCAAGGACTTAATCCTGTTATCCTTGGCTAAGGAGGAAGCTTTTTCCAGTTCTAATTGGGTAGAGGTATTGTGCAATGAATTCTGCAATTTGTGAGTTAATAATGTCTTGTTTGCCAAGGTGAAGTACACCATTTCTCCAGTTTGTTTATGTAATTCAATCTGGTCCATTGGATGGATGTCTTTGGAGAGAACATCCAGATTGGTCCTGATATAATCAACAGCTGACTGTGGCTGCTGCATTGAGGGGTTGAAGTGACTAAGGGTCATTTTTTCTTCTTGTATATCATATGCTACCATTAACCTTTGTTGATTTGTGGGAGCCATTCTTAGCAATTGATTATAAAGTTGGATCCTTATTGGCTCATTTCTTGCCTTTATTTCAGTACATACTTTCTTAATGTCAGAGCCTTTCTTGCTTTGCTGCTTGCCATCTGGCCTGGTAGATGAGACCTCCACATTGTGTTGTCCCTCTAGCCCTAGCTGATATGAGCTAGCTGATGTGTCCATCATTGGAGGAGACTGCTGTCTAGTCCTTCCCTCACCTCTCATGCTGCCTATGTTTTCTTCTAAAAATTCCACCTCAGAATAACGATTTAACCTTCGCCTCTTTTCTCCAGTTTATTTTGCTGATGCACTGGTAGGGGTACCCTATTCTCTATCTCTCTTTTTACTCTTTTCCTCATTTTGAGGAGTATGTAGTAAAGGGACTTGCGGTGCCTTGGTTTGAGATGGGGGAACTTGCCCTTGACCCTGTTCTTTTGATGTGTCTGGCTAGTCTTCCATTGTTTCCTGTTTTGAATCTATTACCTGCTTGCCCATAGCTGATGCTGCATTGGCCTTTCGTGAGGGTTGTTGAGAAGTCTCAGCAAAAGATACATCACCTCCTATGTCTTGGGGCAGCTTGAAGGATACATGTCCAAAAGAGTCCAGGTCAAGCATCTTTTCAAGCCCTTTCATGGCCTTCTCCAATTTCTCTTCCTCAGTAATTACTTCAACTAATGTGCCTTCTATCCATTCTTGTTGATTAGCATATTGTTGAATCTCAGGGATCTTATGATGAACATAGGGTGCCAGGTTGTTTTTGACTTTTCTATAACTTATGAAATGACCGGGGTCATGTGGTGCCCAATAAAAACTCTGTTTTAGTTTAAGTTTCTCCCCTAAGATCTTGTCAGCCTGCTCCAAGGCTTCCCTTTTATTGAATATGAAAGGGCCCAATTGATATCTTATTTTGAGTTGTGCCTTTTTCTTGGCCTCATAGAAATGGATTATATTTGCATGGATGAACTTCTTGAAGTATTCTAGTGCAAATAGCCTCATGGGAAAAAAATCGGGCAGCTTGTAGGGGCACAGTTCAGAGCCATAGATTCAGATTTCGTTGTGATTCTGGTAAAAGTACCAGTCACCTATGCTGTAGCTTTTGGAAAGCTGCAAAATGTTCTGCATTTCACTCGAAAGTCTATCTGGAGGACTTGTCATCAGTAAAGAGGTGGCTGGATGTATGAACAGATCAATGAATTCACAATAATTATAAGGAGAGTAGTAAACATGGTAGAAGATTGAGGTCCACAAGATCACAGACCTTCTCTCTCCTTCGCAATCCAATTTTCTGAGGGAAATTTGAAAACTATCTGGTTGATAGTACAACAACAAACGATATATGTATGATGTGTATTTAAATACTCTTTCTCTGTCCATGCTCATGAATTGCTCATGGATCTTATCAACTATGTAAGTGGCATAATCATACTTGACAGCAGCGGGCTGTCCTAGAGTAAAATTAGACAAGAGAACCAAGGTGGTCTCATCGACATGCTCACTTGTTTTAAATCCTAAGATGTAGGATATCATGTTTATAATGAATATTCGCACCTCAATGAACCAAATATCTAGATAAGGAGGTGGGCCTCTGTGCTGGCAATCTGGTCTCATAAATAATTGAGTCAATCTGGTTATCTCTGAGCTGGGCAATTTGGCACCTTGGTCAAGCAAAAGTCCCAAGGAAAGAGGAGTCAATGGTTGAGCTGGCTTGAAGTGCAACATCTCATTGATGGATTCAGGGGTGATATAAAAGAGGACATTTCCAGAAGGAGACATAACTACTCTTTGAGTGGGCTCATAATTGGCATGGCATTGATGGATGAGGTCAGGGAATACATTCACTGAAGGGAGGTAGTACATGGGCATGTTGGACTCCCAAATTCCATAGACATCAGCATTGTTCCTGTAGCTATTCCTAATTTCAAAAAAAGCTTGGAGGTGAGGATTGTCACCAATTAAGTCATTAATCTGAAAATCCCTGTTAGCTAGAGGTATCCACTCCAGTTCTTTGTGTGGAGCATTGAGAGGTCCAACATTCAGGGCCATTAGAGCCTCCATTGCTCAACTATCTGTGATTTTTCAATCTGGAATTTGGGTCTCTGTATCAAAGTAGATAAAATAATGGGGTCTGGGCATTTCTTAGGTAATGGTAGAATGAAGTTAATTCGAATTTTAATTTGTTGGGTAAATCTTACAGAGAAAACGGAGTTTGCAGGGCTCTTTCGGTAAAATGGACAAAAACAGCAGTAATAGTGTGCTCTTTCAGAGTAGCTTGATGATTTGAGCTGGAATTTGGGCCTGTTCTTGGAAAATTTGCAGAGGAAAGTTAAAAACAGGGGCTTGCGAACCAGATTTTAGGCAGATGCCTATGTTTATAATCATCTCACTGTATTATAAGCTGCAGAAGTCGAGTTTTTTGAAAAAAATCGGCAAACAAGTATGGTTGGGGTGTATTTTTCAAGAACTATAGACTGAGTTTGCTCGATTTTTGGCTCTACGGATGCAATTCAGAGAAAAATGGGAAATACACAGGGTTTGGAGGTAATGAAGTAAATACCTGTGTTTTTGCGACGCACCCCAGGGTAATTGGCCGGTTGGATGATGATTTGCAGAGCAGGATGCTGAATTGTAGTGGTCAGGGTGACGGATTGGAGCTTTGGTGGCAAATTCCTTATAGTTTGCATGCATAGGTTCCCAAAACAACACACAGAAATAGACGAAAAACAATCATTTTCACGATTTTTGACAAAAACTTGGCTTTGTGGGCTTTTTGGCGCTTTTTTGTGATGACGTCATCATGACATAAATTTTTTGTCATGTAGCGGGGTACGGAAGATGACGTGTCAGATGACGTGGTAGATGAGTTGGCAGATGACGTGGGTGCTGATGTGGAGGTGACGTCAGAGGATGACGTTGTCGGGGTCTCAAAGAGGGCGGTAAATGGTATCCCTCACACCGCTTTTGGGGCAAAGGTGGTTTCGGGCAAAGGGGATGCGATGACCCTGGGCGAGCGACACACATCCCTTGGTACGGCGGTCAAACCGCTTTTCATCGTGCGGTAACTTTCGGACATCGGAAGGCTTCCAATATCGATGTGCACTGTCTGATCTACATGTCTCGATCCGACGATTGACGTTTGATGGAGTTGGCAAAGGTTTATGGCGTGGGGGTTGAGTAATAAACAACGGATTAATTAGCATCGGGGTGAATTCTATTGGCTGTCAGGTGGATTAACAGTTAATCACCCCAGCATTAATCAAAGTTTAATATTTTCACGTAGGGTGGGTTTTTCTGTATGGTTTGCAATGTGGGTTGGTTATTTTTTTAACCAAATGTCAAACAAATCCTTATGGAGCACGTGGAGGGTTGTTATTGGCCCTGGGTGGAACAATAAATCCCGACAAAAATTGAAATATGGCTATAACTTTAGCCGAGGGGAGGGAGATTAAAATATTTTGTGTTTTTTATGTATTTAGTATAATAGGGGCAGGGAAAACATTTACATAGGAATTATATAATAAAGTTAACATGCTAATATGGCTTTACGAAGGGAAGCACTAAGTTGTAGAGTTAAGAACTTAGGCTTAGGGAAATGAGAGGGTTTTTATTACCAGAGTTGAACAGTTTAGGTTTAGGAGAAAATCAATATTTTACACAAGAAATATGGCTTCTTTTCTTAAGTAAAAACACAATTTTACTTAGTGTTTTTCATGAAATGAAGTGAACTGGGAACACTGAACAGATCCTAGTGTCATTGGAGGGAGGTTAGTAAGTGATTGATGTGAGGGTAATGAGGGGGAGTTAGACATGCAACATTTGCTTTGTCACCACATAATTGCCATGGTGTTCATGATAGTAATGAGATAACTCACCTTTAAAGGACAAAATTACCCATAAACATGCTTCTGCAACCCCAAAACTACTTACCCATCCTATTACTCCCAATATTTTTTCTTCATTTTCACTGGGTGCACTTGAACTAGCAAACCATGAATCTCTTTTTTCTTTTAACTGCCATCCTATCTAAGTTTACCCTTATCTCTTCCAAGGTCTGAGATTTAGCTGTTGAGACCCTTTGCTTCACTACCTGACTACTCATCTGCCAAGCTTGAACTGTTTGGACAGACCTTTATTCTCTACTGTAAGACAAGCAAATTGAAATATGAACTTGGCCAAGATTACGTTGTTTGGCCATTCATGAACTATGATAAGATTCAAGCAACTGTACATAGTGAAGGTCTTCAAAAATGGAACCTTTGTAGCATGGAAAGGATGAACATATTTGGCATTTCTCTAGCTAATCATGAAAAATGAAACCTATTGGTATAGGAACCTAACATGCAGGAATGAACCTTCAGAATTTTTCTACTAATATGTTTTATTCCTTGCAGTTTTCTTTTCTATTTGAAGGAGTTCCAGTTGAAGATATGGAAGAAGATGATCCACTCCCAGAATGGTTTACGGAATGGTGGAAGAGATATGGCTTGTCACCTCTCATTTTGAAACCATACTCTTTCACATTAGTCAAAATCCCTGGATTTAGTCCACAAAGAATGCTGGTAACTGAAGTTCTCTATAAAACTATAAGAGATCTTGTGGAGCTAGACGATCTAGATTTCCTAAACGGTGTGAGAATATGTGGTCATGTCCGATGGTTCATAATGAATCATTACAAAGCAAGGACTATTGAAGCTAGTGCAAATTATGATGAGTTCCATGAACAGATTGATCCAAATCAAAATCCATTCATGAACCTAAATTATCTGGACATACCTAACCCACATAGTACAGCAGTCTGGGAATTAGAAAAGGAAGTATAGGTGCAGTACTATTCAAGTTACATGATCAAAAGATGGAACTATCAGTACTACACCTATCCACAAATTGATTACTACACCTTTTGAGTGTCGTCTTTCCAACCGACTATGGCGTTGGACGAGCTTTCATGGATTCCCTCATACTGATAATATCCACAGTGTAATCTTTGTACAAATTATGAGATTTCCATATCTCATCTTTAAGTCTTATTGAGCTTTCGTGGGTTCCCTCAGTCTGGAATCTCCACTTTGTAGTACCAATAATCAAGTCAAGTATGCTGGACTTGGTCCCCACATGCCTCGAGCTATCCGTAAAAGGAGAAGGGATGAGATAACATGGGAGGATTCTCTCATGCCCGAATCTAGCCTTAAATCCTAGGACAACATCTTATCTTTTGAGTCATCAATCTGTACAGGGACCATTCACGGATGTTTGTTCCCTTCCAGCTCTATAAATAAGAATGCTGTGAAGTAAGACTCATTTGGGATTTGAGGGTCTTAGAGTTGAGAAGTCTGAGTCAAATTTTGCTCCTCCTCTACATCTGTGGACATTCAATCTAATCTGCTTGCAACACAAGCTAAGTTCAAAATTCCTCAGGCGATTCGAGAAGCCTACGCATCAGTGCTTGATGCTGGTGTGAACCTAAAGTGATCAAATCTATCTTTTAGGTTGGTCCTTGTCTTTTAGACTCAGCCTGCTTGCATGCCAGGTAGCCTATAGATTTGTTATGATTTGGCTAACTCATATCTACTAAAATCTGTAGCAGTCAATCTAAGGAAAAGGGTTTTCGTATGTAATGTTTGCATCCATATATGAATAAAGAATTCCTATTCAAATTTCTGCAATCTTGCTATGTTTAATGATATCCATCAAAGGTCCTGTTTAAATGGGCTGGTGTGAACCTAAAGTGGCCGGATCTGTCTTTTAGGTTGGTCCCTGTCTTTTAGACTCAGCCTGCTTGCATGCCAGGTAGCCTGTAGATTTTTTATGCTCTAGCTAACTCATATCTACTAAAAGCTGCAGCAGTCAATCTGAGGAAAAAGATTTTCGTATGTAATGTTTGCATCCATAAATGAATAAAGAATTCATGTTCAAATTTCCACAATCTTTTATGTTTAATGATATCCGTCAAAGGTCCTATTTAAATGGTATCAGAGCCAAGTTATTGTCTGAGTGGATTGTGTTTGTGAGATATTGTTTGAGTGGATCGCAAATTCACTTGAGTCCTGAATAGCGTTTGTAGCCTGTGTTGCTGTGTGTGCGTGTTGAAGGTGTTGAAGACGTTGGATGAGAATTCGTACTTTGGTACGTGAGCAAACCGTAATTTCTCCTGTGCAAGAAAACCACAATTCTTCTTGGTATCATTCTGCAAGTCTTGAATGGGTATTTATCATATCATCTTCTTAATCATAATGGATGCTTCTGGTAGCAATAGCAAAATGGGAATTTTTGGTTCGAAACATTTTGATTCTCTGCTAAGTGAAGATGAATTAAGATCTGGTTTAGATGGTTTATGTCATTCTGAATATAAATCTGGAAACTCTGCTTGCATTGATAAAGAAGAACCTAATCCCACAATAAACTATAAATTACCTCCAGTCTCTCCTGCTGAAGTTTACCGAGGAATTTCCCCCTTTCATCTCAAAGCACTTAGTCAAATAAAGATCTGAGAAAAAGCTGTCCAGACAGAGTTGAATTTAAATGTCATGATGACTATCCCGCTCTTGAATCCTGCCATATCCAAGCTACCCTTAAACATGGATACTAGTATGTCCATCTAGGGATGGTGAGGGTCGGCCTCAATGCTTTGCACAGAAAAGGCCAACAAGCCCATGTATTCTCAGCCTTGCTTGACAATTGATGGACAGTTTTCACTAAAACTCTCATTGGCGGAATCGAGACTAGTCTGTCAGACGGTCTGGTTCAATACGATGTGTATCCTGATTTTTCTATTTCTTTGAGTGATCCCCATATTCTGAAATGTTTAACCTTAGGTGTATAGACAAAAGGCTATGAGCATTTCAGGTCAAAAGCCAAAAATATGACCATATTTTACATTACTTGTGTCAGATTTTATAATACAACTATTCCAACTGTTCTCCATTCTCTGGAAGATAGCACTATCACATTAATCCAATATGACTCTACATGTAACCTCGTAGCCCTAGTTCCTATTTCCTGCAGAGATCTATGTCCTCCAGACGATTGGGTGACAAATTGGGCTAAACATGTTCGCAAACCCATTGCAGCAGCTCAGTCCATCATTACAGAAGTTGACGATCAAGTCATCACCAGATTCCCTAGAGAACAGTCAGCTGAGCGTGGTGGAACCTATGTCTCCACAATCCCAACCTCTGTCACAAATCAACTTTATCCTGTATAGCCACAACCACCACAGCAGATTGTTATAGATCCAACTATTTTTTAATCACTCCGAAAATTGTTTACTCAGCCAAATGTAAATCCAAAACCTGTATTTAGCTCGGTATGTGATCATCCTCATTGTTCAAAAACATTTTTGTCAATTCTCTTCAGAACCCCCAACTCCTCATGGTGAGTCTTCAGATCGAAATAGAATCAACATGATCATGTTCACCCCATCTTCCAAGTCATCTGAAGAAAGTTATAAACATGTTTCATTTTTTAATCCTCAGGAAGAACTACTTGTACAAATAGTTTCTACTTCTTCTTCTTTTGGTCTTGGATATACTGCATCGTCTCCTATCCCTGCTTATAGAAAGAATCCAATTGACAAAATACCAAAGCATGTAGAAATCCCTTTAGATTTAGAAATAATTGCCTTCCTGAAGATTTTTAAAGGGATCGGCCCATATGATCCAGAAGACTCCTCGAAAAAGAAAATGTTCAATTGGGATATGTTCACCCATGAAAAGGAACATTTATATCTACAAGAAGTCAGACTTCTGGAAAAACAACATCGACCTGCCTTCAACAGACAGAATGTTGAAAAATGGAAAGAATGGATGAAGACACAAAACTAATGGATATCATTCCATGAATGGTATTACCCTTCCACAAATATAATAGAGCAATCCTTGATAAAGCAATTTAGAAATCAAGCTAAACAAAAAAGAATCAAGGATCAAGAAAAACTTGTAGAAGAAAAATTGAACGAAAATCCAGTAGTAATTCTTCCTCCTTTGAAGGCCCCAATTTTCCATCCAAAAATTCAGAGTATGACGTCTAAACCTAACATTCCAAGAACTCTGATTGTAGTCAGAACAGAATGAGAAGAGTTACTAAAGAAGATATGTTCTTAACTCCATGTAAATATGATACGGACCAGGACGCCAAATAAACAAAAATGGGAACTCCTTGATGGTTCTATTTTAGAAACTGATATGGAATTTCCCCCTTGGAAGAATTTTGTCATAAGAAGTCAAGATGGAAAAATGTAAAAATTAATTCCATCTCATTCTGATGATCCTCTTTGGTAGCAAAATATTGAATTGCAGCCACAAACTGGACTAATTTGGCTTTGTCCAATCTTGAAAAATTTGTCAAATCTAGATTTGAAAATATAGAAACTGCTAATTTAGAAATGAAGCTTATGCTTGAAAGAATCTTGCAAAAAAAAGATTACAATACTGTCTGTTTAAATAGCAGTGTGACTACTTTGGCAAAAAACAATAAGACTCTTGCCCAGAGCCTTGATAAGTTATCTCTGCACACAGAACAAAAGATCCATGTAGCAGCTTTGGCTCATCGACGAGAAATTGTCAAGGTAAACACTAGCCTTGATATTGTCAAGAAACAAGTATGGGAAGTTTCTAGAGGAGTAGACTCTCTGAAAAAGAAGCCTCGGGTGGAAGCCTACAAATCAGCTACTTTGTTTTGTGAACCTAAGACTTTAGTCCCATACTCTATCACTCCTTCTATGGAAAGTCTCATCAGAACACCGAGCTCCATCACCTTTCCACCTCCTACTTCCACACACCCATACTCCCTTTTTGCTAATCCAAGTTTCTTCAGTCCCAATCCAGTCTTTGCAAAACCAAAAGAAACTGAAGAAACTGATAAATGGAATGTTTCAAGTTTTTTCTTTGGAGATTCATCCCATCAGGATGAAAAATAAAAAGATGATTTTGATACAAGTCTTCATAAAATTAATGTTGAACTAGAAATAGAGGATCTTGAAGCCTGTATCAATAACTTTTTTATACAAGACAGAGAGCAATTTGGCATTGAACCAAATGGAGAAGAAAATCAAGTCAATGCCACCTCTTCCAGATCTCAATGGGAAACTACATGGAATCCTGCTCCAGACCGAAGAGACCTTATGAAATCAGAATATCATAAAGATTGGTCTACAAATTCTACATATTCATGGAATATTGACAATTGTACTGAAGCAAAAATCATGTCTGTTTTACATTGCATGCTTGTCTGCTATAAGACCTATCTTGTGGATGACATATGTCCTATCAATGCCACTCGGAGGATCATTGGTGGTTTCGAGGGAACTTTAGATTCATGGTTGAAAGATGAAACCTTGAAAGAACCAAATCTTCTCCCTTATTGGGAACAAGTAGTAGTCCTCAATGAATATGGAACTACACAAATGGATCCAGCCACTCATTCACATGTCAATAACATGATAGGACAACTCTTGTATGGCATTATTATTAGTTTCATTGGTTTTCCCCAGATTACCAATGACATTACTACCATTACTTTGCTTGCTATGAAATTGCATAATATGCAACATTTTGATGAATATTTCAATGAGTACCTTCACAGATTACACACTCTGACTCCTGATCTTATTTTGGAGCCTAAATGGAAGGAAATTTTTTTAGCCTCTCTTCCTCAATGGGTTTCTTCTACTATTGTCAATAAATTACCAGGGAAAGTTGGAGACTACAAGTTTGGCATTATCAGGCAAGATGTCAAAGCAATCATTGTAGAACTTTGTTCCCAGATGAAGATTGCTCGTGCAGCCACAAATCCTAATAAACCGCATGGCTACCAGCAACTTTGCAAGCAATGGCACCTTGGGAAGGCTAAAAATTCTGAGGGGCGTAGAAGAAAGAAAAGGTATACAAAAATTTCATAAAATAATTCCCAGTCTATAACAATCTACTATGGTGGTTGTGGTTGTACAGGATGAAGTTGATTTGTGATAGAGGTTGGGATTGTGGAGACAGAGGGTCCACCATGCTCAGCTAACTGTTCTCTGGGGAATCTGGTGATGACTTGACCATCAACTTCTGTAATGATTAACTGAGCTGTTTTTGAATCACTTCGAAAATTGTTTACTCAGCCAAATGTAAACCCAAACCCTATATTTAACTTGGTATGTGATCATTCTCATTGTTCAAAAACATTTTGTCAATTCTCCTCAGAACCTCCCACTCTGCATGGTGAGTCTTCAGATCGAAATAGAATCAACATGATCAAGGTCACCCCATCTTCTGAGTCATCTGAAGAAAGTTATAAACATGTTTCATTTTTTAATCCTCAGGAAGAAATACTTGTACATAGAGTTTCTGGTTCTTCTTCTTTTGGTCTTGGATATACTAGATTGTCTCCCATCCCTGCTTATAGAAAGAATCCAATTGACAAAATACCAAAGCACGTAGAAATCCCTTCAGATTTAGAAATAATTGCCTTGCTGAATATTTTTAAAGGGATTGGCCCATATGATCCAGAAGACTCCTAGAAAAAGAAAATGTTCAATTGGGATATGTTCACCCACGAAAAGGAACATTTGTATCTACAGGAAGTCAGAATTATGGAAAAGGAACATCGACCTGCCTTCAACAGACAGAATGTTGAAAAATGGAAAGAATGGATGATGACACAAAACTAATGGATATCATTCTATGAA
The DNA here is from genome assembly GCA_000404065.3 of Pinus taeda. Taxonomy (NCBI): domain Eukaryota; kingdom Viridiplantae; phylum Streptophyta; class Pinopsida; order Pinales; family Pinaceae; genus Pinus; species Pinus taeda. Next base: position 51,163 of record APFE031101410.1, read on the forward strand.
TGGTATTACCCTTCCGCAAATATAATAGAGAAATCCTTGATAAAGAAATTTATAAATCAAGCTAAACAAAAAAGAATCAAGGATCAAGAAAAATTTGTAGAAGAAAAATTGCGTGAAAACCCAGTACTAATTCCTCCTCCTTTGAAGGCCCCAGTTTTCCATCCAAAAATTCAGAGTATGATGTCTAAACCTAACATTCCAAGAACTCTAATTGTAGTCAGAACAAAAGGAGAAGAGTTACTGAAGAAGATATGTTCTGAACTCCATGTAAATATGATACAGACTAGGACACCAAATAAACACAAGTGGGAACTCCTTGATGGTTCTACTTTAGAAACTGATACAGAATTTCCCCCTTGGAAGAATTTTGTCATAAGAAGTCAAGATGGGAAAATGTAAATTGCTTCCATCTCATTCTGATGATCCCTCTTTGGTAGCAAAAGATTCAATTGCAGCCACAAACTGGACTAATTTGGCTTTGTCCAGTCTTAAAAAATTTGTCAGATCTAGATTTGAAAAGATAGAAATTGCTAATTCGGAAATGAAGCTTATGCTTGAAATAATCTTGCAAAAACAAGATTACAACACTGTCTATTTAAATAGCAGTGTGACTACTTTGGCAGAAAATGACAAGACTCTTGCCTAGAGCCTTGATAAGCTATCTCTGCACATGGAACAAAAGATCCATGAAGCAGCTTTGGATCATGGACAAGAAATTGTCAAGGTAAACACTAGCCTTGATATTTTCAAGAAACAAGTATGGGAAGTTTCTAGAGGAGTAGACTCTCTGAGAAAGAAGCCTCGGGTGGAAGCCTACAAATCAACCACCTTGTTTTCTGAACCTAAGACTTCAGTCCCATATTCTATGACTCCTTCTATGGAAAGTCTCATTAGAGCACCGAGCTCCATGACCTTTCCACCTCATACTTCCACACACCCATACTCCCTTTTTGCTAATGCAAGTTTCTTCAGTCCCAATCCAGTCTCTGCAAAACCAAAAGAAACTGAAGAAACTAATAAAGGGAATGTTTCAAGCTTTTTCTTTGGAGATTCATCCCATCAAGATGAAAAAGGAAAAGATGATTTTGATACAAGTCATCATAAAATTGATGTTGAACCAAAAATAGAGGATCTTCAAGCCTGTATCAATAACGTTTCTATACAAGACAAAGAGCAATTTGGCATTGAACCAAATGGAGAAGAAAATAAGGTCAATGCCACCTCTTCTAGATCCCGATGGGAAACTACATGGAATCCTACTCCAGACCGAAGAGACCTTATGAAATCATAATATCATAAAGATTGGTCTGCAAATTCTACATATACATGGAATATTGACAATTGTACTGAAGCATAAATCATGTCTGTTTTACATTCCATGCCTGTCTTCTATAGGACCTATCTTGCTGATGACATAGGTCCTATCAATGCCACTAGGAGGATCATTGGTGGTTTCGAGGGAACTTTAGATTCATGGTTGAAAGCCGAAACCTTGAAAGAACCAGATCTTCTCCCTCATTGGGAACAAGCAGTAGTCCTCAATGAAGATGGAACTACACATATGGATCCAGCCACTCATTCACTTGTCAACAGCATGATAGGACAACCCCTGTATGGCATTACTGTTAATTTCATTGGTTTTCCCCAGATTACCAATGACATTACTACCATTACTTTTCTTGCTATGAAAATGCATAATATACAACATTTTGATGAATATTTCAATGTGTACCTTCACAGATTACACACTCTGACTCCTGATCTTATTTTGGAGCCTAAATGGAAGTAAATTTTTGTAGCCTCTCTTCCTTAATGGGTTTCTTCTGCTATTCTCAATAAATTACCAGGGAAAGTTGGAGACTACAAGTTTGGCATTATCAGGCAAGTTGTCAAAGCAATCATTGTAGAACTTTGTTCCCGGATGAACATTGCTCGTGCAGCCACAAATCCTAAGAAACCACATGGCTACCAGCAACTTTGCAAGCAATGGCACATTGGCAAGGTTGGAAATTCTCAGGGGCATAGAAGAAAGAAAAGGTATACAAAAATTTCAAAAAAGAATTCTCAGTGTTCCCAAGAAACAAAAAGAAAACATTACAAGACAAAACCTTATAAGCATACAAAAATGTTTTCTAAAGACAGAGAAATTATCTGTTAAAATTGTAACCAGAAAGGCCACACAGCTTTGAATTGCCCAGGGATAAATAAAGAAAAATCAAAGAAGAAGTTGCAGTACAGAAACAAGAAAGGCAAAATTAACTTCTTTGATCTACCCAGTAGTTGTGATGAACTCTTATCCTCTGACTCATAATCGGAGAATGAATTGAATTGTGTATGCTTAGAGGAATCTTCTAAGGATGAAATATGTAGAGATCCTCATTCTACAGAGTGTATAGATTGTGAATGTAGTGATCCTGACGTTTGTAATTGTAATGCAGTGAGGATGATGAAGTCAAAATATGAAGAGACGATCAGAAATCTCTTCACACAGATGATGGCTACTACTGACAAACAGATGAAGGATATGTATAAATCCTTACTAATGGAACATTTGGAACAAACACCTTTTGGCTCAAATAATTCTCCTAATAAATGGTATGTGCCTCATGCAACTCTATTCTGAGTAGAATCTTTGACTCGACAATTTAGAAATGAAGATTTTGGCGAAGATTTGTTGCAAACATTGCCTAGTTTCCATCAGGAAATGAAAGAACTGAGAAAAACGATAAAAGAAAATAGGAGAATGTGCATAGAGAATCACAATGAGTTAAGCATAAAATTGATGAATGCATAAGTAGCTACAACCTCAACTTCACAAGGTCTGGAAACGTCAGGAAGGACAGAAAATTGGGCATCTCATACAAATCCTATTCACCAGCATGACAGTTCAGAAGAAGAAGAAGAGAAAGATAGAACGGATTTTGGATGCAATATCATGAACCGAGATGTCATGTATTGTGTTAAGATGGAAGTAAATGTTGGAAACCGGTATGAGTATTGGAAAGTTCTTATGGATACTGGTTCCAAATTGAATATTGTCAATAATACTGTGATAAGAATGCATCATAGAAGACCAAGTGCCTGCCCTAAAGTTACTACTGCAAGTGGCGACAATGCCGCTAAACATGAAGCGGAAGTAGATGTTTTCTTAAGCGAGAAAATTGGAGTACATCTAGTCTGCCCAATGGTTCCAGGAATGGATTGTGCCACGTACCTGGGTACTCCTTTCTTCCAAAATTTTGAAAAGCATGGAGCTAAACTTGACACAAACAGTCAAAGGTATGGTTATTTTGTCAGCACAGGAGGTAAAGAAATTTTCTTTCCATTCATTAATTCAAATTCACCTAATAGATTAAAGAGACTAGAAAGGATGGAAAATCTATTAGCCAAAATGGGAATGAATAAAGAGATTTTGAAGACTGAAGAACATTTGGACAATGGAAAATATGCTAAGGAGATAACAGACCTCACTGCTAAATTTAAAGAATGTTGTTCAGATGACCCGAATGCCTTTTGGCATGTTCATAAGCAGGAAGTAGAACTTCCTCTTAAAATGGATTTCGGTGGAAGGTTAAGAAGATCAAAAGAAGTGGCCATGAACGTAGAACAAATGAAAGCATGCAAAGAAGAAATAAAGGATCTACTGAAGAAAGGACTCATCCGGAAGTGTAAGATTCCTATCGCCTGCTTTGCATTTTATGTCAATAAACATGCTGAGATCGCCAGAGGTAAGCCAAGATTAGCTGTAAATTATAAGCCTCTAAATAGTATTCTTGATTATGATGCATATCCTCTACCTAAGCCTTCCTCCATACTTTCCCAAATATCCAAGTCAAAGATATTTTCTAAATTTGATTTAAAATCTGGTTTTTGGCAAGTTGGAATAAAAGAATAGGATAAGTGGAAAACAACATTCTCTGTACCAGAAGAGCATTATGAATGGAACATCATGCCATTCGGTTTGATCAACGCCCCCTCAGCCTTTCAGAGAATAATGGACGAGACTTTTGAAGGAATGGAGGAATTCCTGAAAAAGTATATTGATGATTTACTAATTCATTCTGATAATATTGCTGACCATATTAAGCATTTCAATATTTTTTTGCGCAGGGTCAAAGTAATGGGCATAGTATTATCAGAATCCAAAATGAAGTTATTCAGGCCGATGATCGACTTTTTGGGTTACAATATACAGTATGGATCTTATACTGTAATTCAAAGAAGTCTAAATTTTGTTGATCACTTCCCTGATGAGATCAAAGACAAGACTCACCTGCAGAGAGTTTTGGGAAGCTTGAATTATATCTCCAAATTTCTGAAGCATTGTGCACAAGAAAGGAAAGTATTAAATCAAAGGCTTCAGAAAGTTCCAATTCCTTGGGATGATAACTACACTCAAGCAGTTAGAAGAATAAATGAAAAGGTTAAAAATATACAGCCACTCCCCCTATCAGAGAGGAATGGGAGAAGATAATAATGACAGATGCCAGCTATGAGGGATGGGGAGTAGTTTTGTGCCAAAAGAACCCCAGCAGTAAAAAGGAAATTGAAATATGTCAATATGCATCTGGTCTTTGGGCCAAAAACCAATTGAATTGGTCAAGTCTTAAGAAGGAACTTAGAGCAGTCTGCCTTGGCATAGAAAAATTCAGAGATTTTGTTATTTATACTCAATTCATTGTTAGAACAAACTGTCAAACATTAAAATATGCTATTCACAAATGTGACTTTGAAGATGCTGCAATGGTCATATGGGTCATGCAGTTAAGTCAGTACAACTTTCAAATCGAGTTTGTAAAAGGAGAGAAGAATAGCTTTGTTGATATGTTAAGTAGGGAATTTCTGTCTGAACATTCAATTATGGAATTAAGATGCAACTTCATCAGACGGAATGAAATTACAGTTCAAATTGAGACCTCTTCGGGATGGATTTCATATGATCTAAACAAGAGATTATTAGATCATGATGACGACTGGCTTCCAATCAGAGAAATCAGGTATAGAATAGGTATTCCATTCTTGTGGATGGACCCTCAGTAGGATGAATTAAATGATGAAGCATTAGAAGCTCTAGAATACCTTAGGCATATTGGGAGCATAGCCTATAGACTTGAGAGAGATAATGAAGATGATGATCGGATAACAAGTTGTCATATAACATTCAGATGATTTGATAATCATCTCAACAGGGCAGATTATGACAAAGAACGCTAGAAGGAAGCTTTCTATGCAGGAATGAACCTTTAGAATTTTTCTACTAATATGTTTTATTCCTTGCAGTTTTCTTTTCTATTTGAAGGAGTTCCAGTTGAAGATATGGAAGAAGATGATCCGCTCCCAGAATGGTTTATGGAATGGTGGAAGAGATATGGCTTTTCACCTCTCATTTTGAAACCATACTCTTTCACATTACTCAAAATCCCTGGATTCAGTCCACAAAGCATGCTGGTAACTGAAGTTCTCTATAAAACTATAAGAGATCTTGTGGAGCTAGATGATCTAGATTTCCTGAATGGCGTCAGAATATGTGGTAATGTCTAATGGTTCGTAGTGAATCATTACAAAGCAAGGACTATTGAAGCTAGTGCAAAATATGATGATTTCCATGAACAAATTGATCCGAATCAAAATCCTTTCATGAACCTAAATTATCTAGACCTCCTTGACCCACATAATACAGCAATCTGGGAATCAGAAAAGGAAGTATGGGTGAAATACTATTCAAATTACATGATCAAAAGATGGAACTATCAGTACTACACCTATCCACAATTTGATTACTACACCTTTCGAGTGTCATCTTTCTAACCGACTATGGCATTGGATGAGCTTTCATGGATTCCCTCATACTAGTAATATCCATAGTGTAATCTTTGTACAAATTATGAGATTTCCATATCTCATCTTTAAGTCTTATCGAGCTTTCGTGGGTTCCCTCAGTCTGGAATCTCCACTTTGTAGTACCAATAGTCAAGTCAAGTATGTTGGATTTGGTCCCCAGATGCCTCGGGCTATCTGCAAAAGGAGAAGGGACGAGATAACATGGGAGGATTCTCTCATGCCTAAATCTAGCCTTAAATCCTAGGACAACATCTTATCTTTTGAGTCATCAGTCGGTACAGGGATCATTCACGAATGTTTGTTCCCTTCCAGCTCTATAAATAAGAATGTTGTGAAGTAAGACTCATTCGGGATTTGAGGGTCTTAGAGTCAAGAAGTCTGAGTTGAAATTCGCTCCTGCTCTGCATCTTTGGACATTCAGTCTGATCTGCTTGCAACACGAGCTAAGTTCAAAAGTCCCTAGGTGATTTGAGAAACCTGCACATCAATGCTTGACTATCATCACATACCGAGCTAAATATAGGGTTTGCATTTACATTTGGCTGAGTAAACAATTTTCAAAGTAATTCAAAAACTTTTTGTCAATTCTCTTCAGAACCTCCCACTCCGCGTGGTGAGTCTTCAGATCGAAATATAATCAACATGATCAAGTTCACCCCATCTTCCGAGTCATCTGAAGAAAGTTATAAACATGTTTCATTTTTTAATCCTCAGGAACAACTACTTGTACATACAATTTCTGGCTCTTCTTCTTTTGGTCTTGGATATACTGGATCATCTCCTATCCCTGCTTATAGAAAGAATCCAATTGACAAAATACAAAAGCATGTATAAATCCCTTTAGATTCAGAAATTATTGCCTTCCTGAAGAGTTTTAAAGGGATTGGCCCATATGATCCAGAAGACTCCTAGAAAAAGAAAATGTTTAATTGGATATGTTCACCCATGAAAAGGAACATTTGTATCTACAAGAAGTCAGACTTCTGGAAAAACAACATCGACCTGCCTTCAACAAACAGAATGTTGAAAAATGGAAAGAATGGAAAGAATGGATGACAACAAAAAACCAATGGATATCATTCTATGAATGGTATTACCCTTCTCCAAATATAATAGAGCAATCCTTGATAAATCAATTTAGAAATAAAGCTAAACAAAAAAGAATGAAGGATCAAGAAAAAATTGTAGAAGAAAAATTACACGAAAACCCAGTAGTAATTCCTCCTCCTTTGAAGGCCCCAGTTTTCCATCCAAAAATTCAGAGTATGATGTCTAAACCTAACATTCCAAGAACTCTGATTGCAGTCAGAACAAAAGGAGAAGAGTTACTAAAGACGATATGTTCTCAGCTCCATGTAAATATGATACGGACCGGGATGACAAATAAACACAGGTGGGAGCTCCTTGATGCTTCTATTTTAGGAACTGATACGGAAGTTCCCCCTTGGAAGAATTTTTTCATAAGAAGTCAAGATGGAAAAATGTGCAAATTACTTCCATCTCATTCTGATGATCCCTATTTGGTAGCAAAAGATTCAATTGCAGCCACAAACTGGACTAAGTTGGCTTTGTCCAGTCTTGAAAAATTTGTCAGATCTAGATTTGAAAAGATAGAAACTGCTAATTCAGAAATGAAGCTTATGCTTGAAAGAATCTTGCAAAAACAAGATTACAATATTGTCTGTTTAAATAGCAGTGTGAATACTTTGGCAGAAAATGACATGACTCTTGCCCAGAGCCTTGATAAGCTATCTCTACACATAGAACTAAAGATCCATGAAGCAGCTTTGGCTCATGGACAAGAAATTGTCAAGGTAAACACTAGCCTTGATATTGTCAAGAAACAAGTATCGGAAGTTTATAGAGGAGTAGACTCTCTGAAAAAGAAGCCTCGGGTGGAACCCTACAAATCAGCTACTTTGTTTTCTAAACCTAAGACTTCAGTCACATATTCTATCACTCCTTCTGTGGAAAGTCTCATCAAAACACCGAGCTCCATCACCTTTCCACCTCCTCCTTCCACACACCCATACTCCCTTTTTGCTAATCCAAGTTTCTTCAGTCCCAATCCAGTCTCTGCAAAACCAAAAGAAACTAAAGAAACTGATAAAGGGAATGTTTCAAGTTTTTTCTTTGGAGATTCATCCCATCAAGATGAAAAAGAAAAAGATGCTTTTGATACAAGTCTTCATGAAATTGATGTTGAACCAGAAATAGAAGATCTTGAAGCCTGTATCAATAACTTTTCTATACAAGACAACGAGCAATTTGGCATTGAACCAAATGGAGAAGAAAATCAAGTCAATGCCACCTCTTCTAGATCCCGATGGGAAACTACATGGAATCCTGCTCTAGACCGAAGAGACCTTATGAAATCATAATATCATAAAGATTGGTCTGCAAATTCTACATATTCATGGAATATTGACAATTGTACTGAAGCAGAAATCATGTTTGTTTTACATTCCATGCTTGTCTTCTATAGGACCTATCTTGTTGATGACATTGGTGGTTTCGAGGGAACTTTAGATTCATGGTTGAAAGCCGAAACCCTGAAAGAACCAAATCTTCTCCCTCATTGGGAACAAGTAGCAGTCCTCAATGAAGATGGAACTACACATATGGATCCAGCCACTCATTCACCTATCAACAACATGATAGGACAACTCCTGTATGGCATTATTGTTAATTTCATTGGTTTTCCCCAGATTACCAATGACACTACTACCATTACTTTGCTTGATATGAAATTGCATAATATGTAACATTTTGATGAATATTTCAATGAGTACCTTCGCAGATTACACACTCTGACTCCTGATCTTATTTTGGAGCCTAAATGGAAGGAAATTTTTCTAGCCTCTCTTCCTCAATGGGTTTCTTCTGCTATTGTCAATAAATTACCAGGGAAACTTGGAGACTATAGGTTTTGCATTATCAGGCAAGCTGTCAAAGCAATCATTGTAGAACTTTGTTCCCAGATGAAGATTGCTCGTGCAACCACAAATCCTCAGAAACCGCATGGCTACCAGCAACTTTGCAAGCAATGGCACCTTGGCAAGGCTGGAGATTTTGAGGGGCATAGAAGAAAGAAAAGGTATACAAAAATTTCAAAAAAGAATTCCCAGTCTTCCCAAGAAACAAAAAGAAAACATTACAAGAGAAAACCTGATAAGCATACAAAAATGTTTTCTAAAGACAAAGAAATTATCTGTTACAATTGTAACCAGAAAGGCCACATAGCTCTGAATTACCCAGGGAGAAAGAAGGACAAATCAAAGAAGAAATTGCAGTACAAAAACAAGAAAATCAAAATTAACTTCTTTGATCTACCCAGTAGCTGTGATGAACTCTTATCCTCTGACTCAGAATCAGAGAATGAGTTGAATTGTGTTACTTAAAGTAATCTTCTGAGGATGAAGTATGTAGAGATCCTCATTGTACAGAGTGTAGAGATTGTGAAAGTAGTGATCCTGACGTTTGTAATTGTAATGCAGTCAGGATGATAAAGTTAGAATATGAAGAGACCAGCAGAAATCTCTTCACACAGATGATGGTTGCTACTCACAAACAGATGAAGGATATGTATAAATCCTTACTAATGGAACATTTGAAATAGACACCTTCTGGCTCAAAGAATTCTCCTAATAAAGGGTATGTGCCTCATGCAACTCTATTCTCAGTAGAAGCTTTGACTCGACGGTTTAGAAATGAAGATTTTGACGAAGATTTGTCGTAAACATTCCCTAGTGTCCATCAGGCAATTAAAGAACCGAGAAAAACGATAAAAGAAAATAGGAGAATGTGCATAGAGAATCACAATGAGTTAAGCATAAAATTGATGAATGCACAAGTAGCCGCAGCCTCAACTTCGCAAGGTCCAGAAATGTTAGGAAGAACAAAAAATTGGGCATCTCATACAAATCCTATTCACCAGTATGACAATTCAGAAGAAGAAGAAGAAGAGAAAGATAGAACGGATTTTGGATGCAATATCATGAACTGAGATGTCATGAATTGTGTTAAGATGAAAGTAAAGATTGGAAACCAGTATGAGTATTGGAAAGTTCTTATGGATACTGGTTCCAGATTGAATATTGTTAATAATACTGTGATAAGCATGCATCATAGAAGACCAACTGCCTGCCCTAAAGTTACTACTGCAAGTGGCGACATTGCCACTAAACATGAAGCTGAAGTAGATGTTTTCTTAACTGAGAAAATTGGAGTACATCTAGTCTGCCTAGTGGTTCCAGGAATGGATTGTGCCATGTACCTGGGTACTCCTTTCTTCCAAAATTTTGAAAAGCACAGAGCTAAACTTGACACGAACAGTCAAAGGTATGGTTATTTTTTCAGCATAGAAGGTAAAGAAATTTTCTTTCCATTCATTAATTCAAATTCACCTAATATATTAAGGAGACTATTAGCCAAAATGGAAATCTATTAGCCAAAATGGAAATGAAGAAAGAGATTTTGAAGACTGAAGAACATTTGGACAATGGAAAATATGCTAAGGAGATAACAGACCTCACTGCTAAATTTAAAGAATGTTGTTCAGATGACCCGAATGCCTTTTGGCATGTTCATAAGCAAGAAGTATAACTTCCTCTTAAAAAGGATTTCAGTGGAAAGTTAAGAAGATCAAAAGCAGTGGCTATGAACGCAGAACAAATGAAATTATGCAAAGAAGAAATCAAGGATCTACTGAAGAAAGGACTCATCAGGAAGAGTAAGAGTCCTATCACCTGCTTTGCATTTTATGTCAATAAACATGCTAAGATCGCCAGAGGTGAGCCAAGATTAGTTGTAAATTATAAGCCTCTGAATAGTATTCTTGATTATGATGCATATCCTCTACTTAAGACTTCCTCCATACTTGCTCAAATATTTAAGTCAAAGATATTTTCTAAATTTGATTTAAAATCTGGTTTTTGCAAAGTTGGAATAAAAGAAGAGGATAAGTGGAAAACAACATTCTTTGTACCAAAAGGGCATTATGAATGGAACACCATACCATTCGGTTTGATCAATGCTCCCTCAGCCTTTTAGAGAATAATGGACGAGACTTTTGAAGGAATGGAGGAATTCCTGAAAAAAGTATATTGATGATTTACTAATTCATTCTGATAATATTGTCGACCATATTAAACATTTGAATATTTTTCTGCGCAGGGTCAAAGAAATGGGCATTATATTATCAGAATCCAAAATGAAGTTATTCAGGCTGATGATCAACTTTTTGGGTTACAATATACAGTATGGATCTTATACTGTAATTCAAAAAAGTCTAAATTTTGCTGATCACTTCCTTGATGAGATCAAACACAAGACTCAGTTGTAGAGGTTTTTGGGAAGCTTGAATTATATCTCCAAATTTCTGAAGCATTGTGAACAGGAAAGGAAAATATTAAATCAAAGGCTTCAGAAAGTTCCAATTCCTTGGGATGATAACTGCACTCAAGCAGTTAGAAGAATAAAAGAAAATGTTAAAAATATACAACCACTCTCCCCTATCAGAGAGGAATGGGAGAAGATAATAATGACAGATGCCAGCTATGAGGGATGGGGAGCAGTTTTGTGCCAAAAGAACCCCAGCAGTAAAAAGGAAATTGAAATATGTCAATATGCATCTGGTCTTTGGGCCAAAAATCAATTTAACTGGTCCAGTCTTAAGAAGGAACTTAGAGCAGTTTATCTTGGCATAGCAAAATTCAAAGATTTTGTTATTTATACTAAATTCATTGTTAGAACAGTCTATCAAGCATTAAAATATGCTATTAAAAAATGTGACTTTGAAGACACTGTAATGGTCATATGGGTCATGCAGTTAAGTCAGTACAACTTCGACATCGAGTTTGTAAAAGGAGAGAAGAATAGCTCTGCTGATATGTTAAGTAGGGAATTTCTGTCTGAACATTCAATTATGGAATTAAGATGCAACTTCATCAGACAGAATGAAACTAAAGTTCAAATTGAGACCTCTTCGGGATGGACTTCATATGATCTAGACAAGATATTGTTAGATCATGATGATGGCTAGCACCCAATCAGAGAAATCAGGTATAGAATAGGTATTCCATTCTTGTGGACAGACCCTGAACAGGATGAATTAAATGATGAAGCATTAGAAGCTCTGGAATACCTTAGGCATATTAGGAGCATAGCCTATGGACATGAGAGAGATAATGAAGATGATGATCGGATAACAAGTTGTCACATAACATTCAGACGATTTGATAATCATCTCAACAGGGTAGATTATGACAAAGAATGCCAGAATGAAGCTTTCTATGCAGGAATGAACCTTTAGAATTTTTCTACAAATATGTTGTATTCCTTGTAGTTTTGTTTTCTATTTGAAGGAGTTCCAACTAAAGATATTGAAGAAGATGATCCGCTCCCAGAATTGTTTATGAAATGGTGGATGATATATGGCTTGTCACCTCTCATTTCGAAACCATACTCTTTCACATTACTCAAAATCCCTGGATTCAATCCACAAAGCATGTTGGTAACTGAATTTCTCTATAAAACTATAAGAGATCTTGTGGAGCTAGACGATTTAGATTTCTTGAACAGTGTCAGAATATGTGGTCATGTTCGATGGTTTGTAATGAATCATTACAAAGCAAGGACTATTGAAGCTAGTGCAAATTATGATGAGTTCCATGAACAGATTGATCCAAATCAAAACCCATTCATGAACCTAAATTATATGGACCTACTTGACCCACATAGTACAACAGTTTGGGAATCAGAAAAGGAAGTATGGGTGCAGTACTATTCAAATTACATGATCGAAAGATGGAACTATCAGTACTACACCTATCCACAAATTAATTACTACACCTTTTGAGTGTCGTCTTTCCAACCGACTATGGCATTGGACGAGCTTTCGTGGATCCCCTCGTACTGGTAATATCCACAGTGTAATCTTTGTACAAATTATGAGATTTCCATATCTCATCTTTAAGTCTTATCGAGCTTTCGTGGGTTCCCTCAGTCTGGAATCTCCACTTTGTAGTACCAATAATCAAGTCAAGTATGCTGGATTCGGTCCCCACATGCCTCAGGGTATCCGTAAAAGGAGAAGGGATGACATAACATGGGAGGATTCTCTCATGCCCGAATCTAGCCTTAAATCCTAAGACAACATCTTATCTTTTGAGTCATTAGTCTGTATAGGGACCATTCGCGGATGTTTTTTCCCTTCCAGCTTTATAAATAAGAATGTTGTGAAGTAAGACTCATTTGGGATTTGAGGGTCTTAGAGGCAAGAAGTTTGAGTCGAATTTCACTCTGGCTCTACATCTGTGGACATTCAGTCTGATCTGCTTACAACACAAGCTACGTTCAAAATTCCTTAGGTGATTCGAGAAAACTGTGCATCAGTGCTTGACGCTGGTGTGAACCTAAAGTGGCCAGATCTGTCTTTTAGGTTGGTCCTTGTCTTTTAGACTCAGCCTGCTTGCATGCCAGGTAGCCTGTAGATTTTTTATGCTCTGGCTAACTCATATCCACTAAAAGCTCCAATGGATTTCTTTTGACTGACTCGATCTGCCCAAAGTGAATTGACCAACTTCTTATGCCAACTCTTCTTGTTTATTTCCAGCAACTTTTTAATGATGTTGACTAAAGATTTGTTAGAAGACTCCACCAACCCATTGCCTTGCGGATGATAGGTAGTTGAGTGACCCAAAATGATTTTATACTTATTACAAAACTCAATCATCTTCTTTGATTTGAAAGCTGTTGCGTTATCAGTGATTAACTTATTCGGGCAACCAAAACAAGGCAAGATTTTATTCTCAAGGAATGAAATAATTACCACATCCGTAGCTTGCCTGGTGGGAATTGCTTCGATCCATTTTGTGAAATAATCTGTTGCCATGAGAATCCACCGATGCTGACCGAAAGAAGCAGGATGAATTTCACCAATGAAATCCAACCCCCACTGCTGAAAAGGGGCACTCAGCTCAATGGGCTTAAGCGAAAAAGGCTATAATTTATGCCTTCCTTCAAAAATATGACATTTATGACAGCTCAACCTTATATACATCAGCAAACAATGTCGTCCAATAGTATCCCGCTCTCATAATTTTATTTGCCGTTGTTTTCCAAAAAAGGTGACCGCCACAATCTCCTTTGTGGAAATCCTCCATGACCTGCTTTGCTTCTTCTTCCACCAAACAATTCAATAGAACGCCACCAAGATCTTTCCAATAAAGTGCAGAATTTAGAATGCAAAACTTAGCAGCCTTTAATTTGAGAGTTCTACTTTTGTTTCTAGTCATGCCGGGTGGTGGTGACAAATTCTGTATCACATATATGATATTTGAATACCATGGGGAAAGAACAAACATTTCGGATACCTGAATTGATGATCCTTCCTCATTCTCATCGGACATGGCAGTGATCAGATTTATGCCTAAGGTGTGCAAGTTTGATTCAGCCATTAACTTTGCCAATCCCTATCCTTTAACAAGCTTGGTGGGCCTTATCTCCACATCGTACTCCAACAAGGCTGCAATCCACATGCCTCGTCTTCCTTCCGGATCTGTTTGCACTAAAACATCCTTGATAGCAGCGTTAGGAACATAAGCTAAAATATGAGAATACATAATATATACCCGAAAATCTTTCAATGCTTTTACAAGTGCAAGGGCCTTTTTTTCAATGATGTTGTACTTCAAGGCTGCATCTCTTATAGTTCGGCTAAAGAAAGCAATTGGTCTTTCGTGCTCATCTCTTTTCTGCATTAATACAATTGCCATTGTATGCTCCGAAGCAAAAGAAAACAATAAAAAATCCTGAGTGTAGTCCAGGCTAATTAGAACCGAAGCTGAAGAAAGAGCCAATTTGAATAAATTGAAATATTTTACAGCCTCGTCCGTCCACTTTACTTGGCTATCCTTCTTAAGCATCTTCGTAATCTATCTTAGGTGTTCAGCAAGATTAGGAACAAAACGGCGTAAAAAATTCATCTTACCATTAAAAGATTGAATCTCTTTCTTATTCCGGGGCAGGTCAATTTGCTGAATCGCTTCTACACGTGCTGGATCAATACGAATGCCATATTTTGAGATAATTTGCCCAAGTAGTTTTCCCTCATCCATTGCAAACAAGCTCCTCTTTGGATTCAACGACACACCATATTTTATGCACTTTTGAAAGACAATTTTCAGATGATACATGTGTTCTTCATCTGATTTGGAAATCACGGTCAGATCATCAAGGTACACAACTAAAAAGACATCCTTCTCATTTGGGAAAGCCAAGTCCATTGCCCGCTGAAATGTGGCACCCGCGTTCTTCAAACCGAAAGGCATTTTAGCGTAATGAAAAGTACCCCACAGAGTGGTGAACGCTGTTTTATCCCAGTCATCTTCATGGAACAAAATTTGGTTATATCCAGAATAACCATCAAGTAATGACATACGAGATGATCCAACTACTCGCTGAAGTATATGATCCATTTTGGGCAATGGATAATTTTCCTTCAATGAAACTTTATTGAGATTCCTAAAATCAATGCACAAGCAAATCTCACCTCTCTTCTTTCGTATGGGCACCAAATTACAGATCCAGTCAGAAAATATGATGGGAACAATGATTCCTGATTTATACAACCTGTTTATCTCCTTCTCAATTGATGGTAGCAGTTTTGGATTTATCCTTCTCAACTTCTGTCTAAAAGGTTTCTGATTAGGCTTAACGGGAATAGTGTGCTGAATTATATTGGTATCATATGTCTTTAAGTCAGAATAATCACAAGCAAACACATCAACAAAAGATGACAACAAATTGATATATTTGGCTTTTACCTTGTGTGGCAATGCTTTAGATAGTTTTACCATTTTTGGATTTGCAGTTGTTCCGATATTGAGCTCTTCAACACCCTTTTCCATTGGCTGGTTTGCGGGCTACGTCATCTTGATCAAAGAGTTCTTCTGAAGCTATCAAGCCTTTAGGAATAATGTTATCCATTAGCTGCAACACTTCCATTTGATTGATCTGCACATCATCTTCACCATCATCATGTTCTACATCAATTGAGGTATCTTTGAACTTACCTTTGTTTTGAAGAAAATCATCAATTTCCTCATCGTCTTGGAAAACTTGCCAATATCTCTGATTGTCCGGAACAGTTGGATGATGCTTGACATGGATTTTGAATTTATTACTGGAATTCATTGGAATCTTCAAACTACTTGCTGCCTTAGCAAGTGCATCAGCAATTCCATTTTGAATACGAGGCACACACATCAAGGTATAATCTGAAAACAATTTTGGGATGTCTACGACTACATTTCGGTAAGCCCGCATCTGAGGGTGCTTAGCTTTATACTCGCCTTTAACTTGCTTAATCACCAATTCGGAGTCACCATATACTGCAATCTTCTTAGCATTCAGCTTTCTTAAAAATTTTAGGTCAGCAATCAAAGCTTCATACTCAGCCTCATTGTTCGAACAATCAAAATCTAACTTGTAAGAACATACCCACACATTACTAGGCACTTTGTTTGGAGCGGAGAAAGGACCGCGTACCCAAATACCAATTCCAACACCATCATTTCCCACTGCACCATCGAAATCCATTGTCCACAAACCGTCTTCATCTTCTTCTAAGTGCTGAAATGTTGTTGGCTCTGTTTTTCCTGCTTGCTGTCCATTATCTTCAGCTGATTGCTCAATGGTGTCTTGTTGTTCTTGTCCTTTTTTCCTTAAAACTCCGACATTCTCTATTATTTCTGGAATACTTGCTGCTTCAACTAACTGACTATCTATATCATTTAAACTATCTGCATACAAAACAAAAGACTCTAGATCTGTATGTACATAATTAATTGGATGATTGATCGGTTTCTCCTTGCTTGTAAACATGTATTTTATTTTTTGTTCCCAGTACAATTTTCTCAATTGGCCAAACACAAGAATCATTGCATAGGAGAAATCTAGTTGTAATGTCCCTTTCATTTTCGCTCCCCAAGACCTAGAAAGAAGCATACCAAACCTGGGAGAAGTGTCTGCCACAACAATATCCATCAAAACATTTTTTGCTGGGATTTGATCCAGACATACGACCAAGTCTTTGATGAGCCCAATACATCTTACTCTGCTAGAATCAAATGAATAAAGATCATGGTATTTCCCAGTGATGTCCAGACCCAACTTCTCCATGATAGCCTTGGGCATAAGATTGTGGGAAGCTCCAGAATCGAACATAGCATTATGAAACACAAAATCATGCACCCTTAAACACATATAAAATGTGGCACATCGCTATCTAGAGACTCACCATTTAATGCTGGCCCAAAAAACAATTCGGGTTGATCATCTTCGATAGTCACCATATCAGACATTGGATCAAAATTCAAAATTTTAGAAACTTTCTCTCTATAACTATTGTTCCTCATTATTTCAGTCAAGGGAATGGATACCTTTAATTTAGAAATTTCATTTTCTAAACTAAAAGTTGAAATATTTTCTACCTCCTTGACTGGGACATATTTCTTTTCCTTCTCCTTCGATACAATTGGCTGATTTGTTTTTTCTGCTGATGGTGATTTGTTGATATTAGGATCAACTGCCTCTTTCCCTTTCTTTTGTCCAACAGGTGAATCACTCTTTCATGATGAAGCTTCCTTCCTCTTCTAAATTGGGTTAACAGGCACATCTCTGTTTCTAAGTGAATATTGTCGTTGATGGGGGGACAAAGCATTCATATAACCTCTTTGGTACTCATCTGATTCTTCTTCCAAAACCGTGTCATTTGCTAGAATGAAATTTGCATCTTTGTGTACAGCTGATCTTTCTGCATACTCCTCCTCTTCAGTAATATAAATAGGCAAATCATCTGGAGTAAAGAAGTGATTTTCTTCCCCTATGACATTCTCTTCCTCATCGGATTCCGGTCCATGCACAAAATTTTGCTGCAGAGGTGGTTGTACTGGCTGTTGTGCTATCTGATCTTGGGCTCGCAGCTCTCTTTGTTTGATTCTATATTGTGGTTGCTGTTGGCCACGAAAGTTAGGATTTCTAACTTGTGGCTCAGGTTTATCAAGCTTCACCTTTCAAACATCTGCTCCACCTTCCGAAGTAATTGATCTGTTGAAGACGACTCTTCTTTTATTATGAACTTCTTTTCTACTCTTGCTCTAGCCCTCTTGGCCAACAGATTCACTTCAACGCTGACCATGATCTTTTGCATATCTTTCATTGTAGAAGGCTCTCTCTCTCTGATTTGATAAGCCATGTCAGCATCAAAACCATCCGAAAAATTCATCATGGCTAGCCCCACCGGTGGCCTTAGATTATCAGGAATTGCTTTGTAAACTGAATTGAATCTAATGCAGTAATCTTGAATGGACTCACCGACATTTCGCTTGATATGCTCATATTCATGAAGGATCTCAAGAGGATTTTTCTTGATTTCCCAATGATATAAGAATTTTCTTTGTAGATCGTCCAATGTAGCAATGCTTGCAGCGGGAAAAGCTCTGAACCATTTTCTAACTTCACCACTAAATGTCTATGCAAATAATCTCATTGTCACATTTTCTACATCGATCTCATGAAGGTCACAGAAATCTGCCATTCTTTCCACATGTTGCTGAGCGGTAATGCTGTAAGGAGTGCCATCAAACAAAAGAATTTCTCTTTGATAATTAGCGGGCATATCATTTAAAACTTGAGGTAGCATGAGAGGTGCAAAACGAGGAGCCATCACTCTTGGTAGATTCGATCTAGGGGATGTTGGTGTAGGTTTTAACCTCGTACATAAATTACCTGCATACGAATTCTAAATCACATGAAAAATAAAAATGCGAGAGCATAACACATAAAACACATATACACAGAGATTTCCCACTGGATCCCAAAATCGGGACTTACCAGCTTGATTTTTATTATGTTCCTTTCAATGTTACAATACATATTTATACATGCCGAAGCATCCCAATACCATGGACCGAAAAACCATCGCGTCCAAAACCATGGACCGAAAACCATCGCGTCCAAAAAACATGTGCGAAAATCATGCACAGAACCATAGGTGGGTCCGCCCAACCTAACATAGGGTCCAAAACCAAAATTTTGCGAGGCACTGCCCTGGACCCCACAAAGTGGGGTTACGGGTACCCCTCAAACCCCCTGTTAACTATGTGGAAAGAATATAACACAACCCAACAGTTGGGGGAGTGTGTGCAACCGATGTGTGAGGGGTATGAGGCAAGGTGTGCAGAGGAGAAGCAATTTTGGATGTAGGAGTAGATGGAAGCGAATTTACTGCAGACTTTTGATATGTGACAATAGGTTGCACAGGGATAGTGGGAATGAAGGGTGGTTCAATGGGAATCCTTGAGCTAAATGCAATTGCAGAAGATCCAAGGGTGGAAGATGTAGCTTCTAGGAGATTAGCGATATTTGAAGCCTCAATTTCAGTCTGGAGCTATCTTAAAATAAAATTCTCAATGGCATTATTGGATTTTTTAATTTCAAGAGCTGCAACAAAGTTCAGATTCAGGACTGTGGAACCAACAACACTTTTGGATTTGGTTTCAAACAATAATAACTCAAACCATGCATCAAAATCAAGCTCTTCAAGATACTTGAAAATTGCAGGGTACGAACGGGATTTGAACATTGGAGTCTTAGAACTCTCTTGACGAAGAGGTTTTGAAATCAAATTGGGATTTTCGTAGACAGGAGGAGGATTTGGATCTGGATTAGCTCTGGTATATCTTCGAGAAGCCAGTGTGCTATTTTCAAAAGATCAAATGGACATAAACAACTTTCTCAGCCTATCAATTCTTAAGCTTATCATCCACAACTTAGAATCATCAAATGCATCAGGGTGGTTGCAGGTTAGATTTTCTGTTAATGAGACTAGACCAGAGATTGACTGAAGTAGCGTTTATCTACTTGCGCTAATGCAAAGCAAAAGCATTTCGAAGGCTACCTGGATAATCTTCATACTCCATCTATAGTTTCAAAATGAAGAATACTAACAAACAATCAAATCAGTCCCTAGTATGGTCGCCACTCTGTTATAGCCTAGATTTACCTCAGGCTGAAAAGGTAAGGTTCTAGGTCCACATGAAACCACGCTCAGCCTCGTAGCTAGCCCTACGAGGACATGAGAGGGCTCTCTCCAGGTCAATCTCAAGAAAGGATAATAATATGGGCTTGAGATGACCGGTTTAACAACTAATCTTAGGCTACGTATGAAGTATAAGGATTTAATTTGAGTTTTTGGGGGTTTTGCCTTGGAAAAAGGGAAAGGAAAATTTGGGTCCAGGGATGATGCCAAATTTTTGCAGAGTTCTGACTGGGGCAAGGAAGGCAATCGCTTGGATGCTTTAGATTGAATGAATGGATGGATCAGACTGGTGAGGAGCCAAGGAGGGCAAGAGAGTCTCAAGAGTCCTCCTCAAACAGATGAAAACATTGAAAATTAAACCAAATTTCAAGGCAAAGCACAACAATCCAGTGAATTCTACCTTAGTCACTCATTTGTTTAATTTCAGAAGCGAAGAGAAGGTAAAATGATACACAAACATCAGTGAACTTAAAATTACATAGAGAAAAACACCATCAAAACATAGAGCCATGTGGATCCCAACAAGTGCTGCAAAACCCTGGTCTTTCCTTTGCCAAAAATGTAGAGATAAAATGTACAATGATGTGCCAAGAAATCCCAAGTGTCCAACCCTAAAAATGGCTGATAAATTACATGATATAGACCATCCTAACCCATTCCCATGCCTCTAAGGGTCGAGCTCATCATTCTAGGAGATGTTTCAACCAATTCTAAATGAAGCACTGAAATCTAGGCAATCCCTGGAAAGCCCTACTTGTCTCCTTTCCAACCCAAGTGAAATTTTTGGATTTGGATGTCACTTACCCATCCAAAAATTCATTCTCCCAAGACTGCTTCCTATGGGTGCAAAAGGTGGCAGAGAGGTCATTTTTGGCATGTTTTTGACCCTTTAGGAAACCCAGAACTTGATGAAATCCTTAGGTAATTCATGAGCATGCATAAATTTTTCATAACAAATCCTGAAATGCAAAGATTTCCTCCCGAATATCTCCCAATTATAAGCGCGTGCCAAGTGGCACTTGGGTAGGAAAGCCTTTTTTGAAGCCCAAAAAATTCAAAATTGACAAAATCTTCTCCAAATTTCCTAAAATTTGGACTGAAGATCTATCATTGAGTTTCATGCTTAGCCAAAGAAGCTTTAGCCAAGATTTGGATCCTATCATGCCTTTTGCGTCGTTTTAATGCCCTCCTTAGCCTTGCCTTCAGGATTTTGATCCTTGCTTTGCAAACATGAGTTCGTGCCCAATAATGGTTCTTCATGTGCCTGAGCATGTCTTTGTCCTTGTTTGCCTTCACCAACAGCTTCTCAAAATGAATGTTGATCCTCTCAAGCCAAGACTCCCGATCATCATTAATCTCTTGCTCCAATGAAGTGAATTCAATCCTCCTCCTTTGGGCAGCTTGGCGATTTTGCAGAATGTTTCGTAAATCGATGATTGCTTGCTGATCTTCAAGCTATTTGTTCCTCTACTCCAAGTATTTCATGGTCCACTTAGCCCTCTCCAAGTTGAGGGACAAGGCTTTGATCTCTATCTACTGCTCCTGGATGATCTCTCTAAGATGTGCATTTTGGAGGCCCATGTCTGTATCGTCATCCTGAACAAGAATAAAGTCCTGCTTACCTGAAGGCCCCTCATCCTACATTGGCCTCTTGTCTCTGTCCTGTACCCGTACCAGTGTTCCTGATGACGGAAATGAGACCCCTTCCACCCCAAGTGGAGATAGTACTCGTCGGGCTGCTACAAACAATCCCCTCATGCCTCTCTGATAGGTGACATATGTCGGCACACTAGTAGTCTCTGCCTCATGTCCTCCACGCTGATGTGAAGGTTCACCTGCATCATGGACAACCTCCTGATGAGCTACTGAAACTGTGAAGAACTCACGGGAAATGAAGTCTTCCCATGTGATACCCTATGGGCCAAGCTGATGTACAACAATGATCTTGATGAGCGCATAGTGGTAAATGTTGTTGTACTACTGTTCAGGAGTCTTCTTCTGAACAAGAGTAGTCATCCTCTTGATCTTTCAACACATGAAATATGGAATGTTCATCAATTTTACTCTCGTGAAATGCATCCATAACCTGATATGGTATGCATAGAGGCGTGAGAAGTAGCCTTCACAACTGAAGTATCTGATAATGAGTCTCATCAACGACGCATAAGATTCCTTCAGAAACTGGAATGGGAATACTCTGCTGAGCTGCCTCAAATAACTAGGCCTGATGTAAGGTTCATAATATGCTCTATCCAGCTATTGTCTCTTGTTCCACTCTTTGCCTATATTCGGTATCCCAGTGGCTAGAGAGATGGTTTCTGGTGTCAAGGTGAAGTTTACTCCAGCAAGAGTAGCATGACCATCATGCAGATGTAAAACAAACAACCGAACTAACTCCAGATGATGCTGGATCTGAGCAATCATCTCACAATACTAAAAGCATGACTGTTGCTGAAAGCATGTCATTGCAAGCGGGCAGGCCTGCAATTGAGTCAAGGAAGTGGGCTCTTCTCTAACATGTCTGCCACCCTTACGAGGTCTTCTCGGCACATTAAGCTCAGTGGTTGAGTCATTTTCTTGCTCATATGATGAATCTATCTCTGTCATGGTGCTACAATGTGTATAACAAATAGGTGTTTGGTTTTGGTTTGAAAATGATGAATGAATGTTTTGTTTTCAATGCCAAAGGTCCCAAAGGGAAATGAGTTACTGTGAGGAAACTGTGGGAAAAGAAAAGGGACAGCGGATAAAGTGGACTGCCAAGTGAATTTGAAATACAATAACAGTCACTTGACTAAGTGTTAGGAATGCGGGGTTTGGGAATTTTTTACAAATGATATGGGGAAAGGGGTAATGATAAGAAATGGTAGTGTTAGGGATAGGAAAACAAAATGGGAGACAAGTGCTATGAATGCTTTTAGAATGTAAGGGAAAAGGAGAGGGACTATATAATGATGTGAAAATGAGCATTCAACATGAAAATGATTTTTTAAAACACCATTTGAAACCCTAAGGAGAAACTTCAACAAAAGGATAGGGTTTATGTTTTTGCCATTCAATTCTTATATTCTTCTCTTCAAATCATAGCAAACACTGTTTAATAGCAATGGAAAAGGTTCACACACTTACTTGGATCCAAAGAAATGGCGTTGTTTTATTTTTTATGACAGTAGGGATATGAATTTGGCCTGTGGGCTCTATGTGTCGCGCACAAACCCAGTGCGCCACACATCCTGGATGCGCCACGACAGTGAAAATTTACACTGCGGAAATGTGCCCAATGCATCGTGTGGCCTATGTGTGTCGCGACCTCCTCCAATGTGCCGCGCGCGCTTCCAACATAGTCTTGGCTTTCAAAAACACAAATGCCCCATTCCACAACTTGACTTGGCTTCTTTGGTATACAAATGAACTTTCAACATGGAAAATATCTCATATAGCCATGGATTTTGATTTTGCTTTTGTCAAACCCATTTTTGTGATGTTTAAACTTTGGCACTTTTTCATTTTAATACAACTCTGTTCTTTTTATTTCCTCTTTGATTTTTTGGCAGAAATGACGAAATTTTTGACAATTTTTTGCAGGGATGATGGCATCTGGATTTTGAGAATGGATGACCAAGGCTACACTGAAGAACTGTAGTATTTGAAAAGCTTTAAAAATGACATATTTATTACAAAAACTAAATTTGACGATTTCTTCTTCAAAACGGAGTTTTGAAGAAGAATCATTCTTGAGGATTATTGGTAATGAAACATATGGAATAAAAACTTATTATGAACATCCCATGGTCTGCTGGCATTATTGGACACTTTGAAGACTGAATTCCCTAAACCCTAGACCTAATGACTGAAATAACTCTCTGCTCACCAAACGACCAAACATTGACTATCATTGATTTGATGAACTTTGATGATCAAACCTGAGCCAGAAGGTACAGGACATGACGGGAATGAGTGACAAGACCCTTCTGTCAAAATATCGATGCTCCTAATGGAATGCAGATGATCAAGCTGAATGAGACACCTAAAATGAAATGCAAAAAAAGAGGTTTTGATCTCTGACAGAGGGATGTAAAGACCGACTCTAACACCATCATCAAAGAATCTGAACCTAAAGCCAGCCCATCTTATAATGACTATGCAGATCTGCAAATTGACCAGCCTACTGTTATCCCCAGCCCAGTTATCAAAAAGGGTGAAGTCAGTTGCCCATCATATTATGCTTCTTTGTCTGTCTAAGTGACAAGCCCTCATAATTGCCCATTAGACACTTAGGTAGACCAGAATTCAATGCCCAAGGCTGATATGGATAATATCTATCTTGATATCCTAGAGCCTGCCCAATTGGCCTCCACACAACTTGAAGGGGTAGTTTGTCAGATCACAGAGGATGAGGATGCATAGTTTTGGGACACCTCCTTGGATGTGGACTATTCTAAGAAAGATGTAGGAGCAGATGAAGTCTTTGTGTCCCCCGCACAAGAATACATTGGTTCATCATTCATATTAATTGTGCAGGCCACAGAAGACACAATCAAGTACACGGCAGCCATTGTTATTTAGCAGACGTACGAAGGCTTCCATGAAGAACATCCAAGGATGAGAGCATACGAAGAGGGGGTGAAATACAAACCTTCTCTACCTGATAAGGTCAAATGCCCTAAACTCTTTGAGGTAGAGGATCAAATCAACCCAATTTTGCAAATCTTTGATGAACTAGCTGATATGCCGACCGAGAGGAGGAGAAATAGTTTTGATGGTCTAGTAGATGGCCAGTTTTTGAAGATTTATGTTGTTTAAGGTTTCGAGCCTTAATGATTGTAAGCATGTTCTTTTACAAGTTTTAGCGTAGACTTAATTAGACTCCATGCCTAATAGAATACTAAGCAATGTTTTTAAGCTTGTTTTGTATGAAGGCATTGGTTTGCAGTTCTTGAGACCTCATAGGGAGGATCTCATCCCCAGAAGGAGCCAGTGTTAGCTCTGTTATAGAACGAGGATTTTCTATGGTCAGAGATAGGCTTGGTCTGCTTGGTTGTGCTCAAAAGGGTTCAAGGCATACACAGGGGCCGCTTCATTTAATGGAAAGCCACATCCTATCGCAAGAGGAGAGCCCTTGGAAGGGCGGAAATACACTATCGGGAAGCAAAAACACTCCAAAACCATGAAAAAATCAGAATCGTAGGCTTAATAGTCCAAATGCACAACAACTGTTCGATCAGGCCGATCAATGGTCAAGATCTAATCGGCGGATCACATTGACAGATCTGATCGGCACAGGTAGGCAGTGGCAATCGACGTAGATTAAATGAGGACCATTGATCGCATACGCGGATCAAC
>APFE031101414.1:0-14090 GCA_000404065.3 Pinus taeda
AATAAGAAGGAGATTGCGTTGATTGGTTAAAAGGATAAAATATTGTATTGGTTTATATGTGCTTTCTAGAAAATTTGCTTTAAGCTCCAATTAGTTTATCAATTAGCGTGTCAAACTAATGCGACCGACCAAAATCGATTACTATAGTCCCTGCGAGCCCGAAGGGGCAGGGACTAATAATTATATATCCCAAATATATATCCCACTTTAAATATATGTGCAAACAATAAATAAACATGTCAACTAATTCTATGTCATTCTTGTCTTTCCTAACTTATTATTTGAGCCCTACATAGGTTGCGAGGCCTCTTTGGCCACTTGAATGCAAAATAATAAAAATGGGTTTTTAACATATATAACCTTGTATTATGACATATATATATATATATATATATATGTCATACTAACGTGCTAATATTATATTTGATGTCATGATACCTCTCGTACAATTGTTTTATAGACATAATTATTTTATATTTATTTGTAAATATGGTTAAATATAATGGTCGTGAAACCATGACTTACGATTTAAGTGATTGAATATGTAAATAAATATTTTTTTGGGAAGTTTTGAGAAAGAGCATATGAGTAAACTTTTTTTTTTCATAGGAATTATTAAGTAGTTAAGTCAAAATGTTGGACTTTCCCAAAATTCTCCATTATAGTGCAAAAATTCACCCCAGGATCAAGAATATAACCGCATTCTTTACCAAGTCAGAAAATCGATTTGTGATTGTTGAATCATCAAGAAAAAAGGTATTTTGAGTGATTGAAACTCCTTCCTAGTTGGGGAAACCAAACCAGAAGGCATATTGAGGACCAAAATAGTATGTCATCAACACGCTCTCTACATTTGATTCCTAAAACAATGTTGGAATTCAACCAGATAAGTTTAGAATTAGTCCAATTTAACAAATTTGATTAAAATAATTATTGTTGATTAAAATAATGATTTATTTGGTCTAGCTTAACCATCTCCTTAATATGGTCAAGAAAGTTGTCTATACGCAATGAAGGAAAATCATGAGAAAATCTATATAAATGAAGTTCTTCACTAGTCATAAGGATAAGAAGGAACTAATGCCGAAATTCCACTAGAGCTATGACCATGATAAACTTGTGCATCCACACTAGTGAGAATAGAGGTTAGGAAGGAGATTAAGAGTAGAGGCTTGGAGAACTCATTGATGTATTCTAGTTCTATTTTAGGACTACCATAAAAAGTATTCTCCCCATTATTTATATTTCATGGTCTATTGCATTTGATGTGATCAATATATTATGCTTGGCAATAATATTATTTTGCAGGAAGATGAAGTTGGTTTCTTTATTTGCGTGCAGGTTATTTACGACATATAAGAGAAAATATCTCAAGTATATCTTCTTAGAGTTGGCATATTCAAATAGAGTTAAGGATCTAGCATTAAGAGGTAAGTTCTCTACTCCTGTCTTGTAATCTGAAGTGCTTAGGATTTTTTTTGTTTGTGTGGTTCCACTTCTTCTTCATTCACACCATGGGGGATTCACTCAGTGAACCTGTGACCTATCACTTGTGTTCATGGCATATTAAACAATATCCTTAATTTGACTACATATTGGAAAATACCCCTAAAAATATCATTATTTAACCCCTTGCCAATATGGACCCAATACATATTCTCAATTTAAAAACCCCCTACATCCACTAGATATTGTAGGTATCCATTTTTTCATTAACATTTTTTATACCCCTCTATATTTTTTCATTAACTTTGAGCTCCATTTTCTATACTGGCCAATTAAAAAACCCTTCAACCCCTATGTATCCCCCAATATGCCACATTTTCCTCAATATATTTCCCCCAATATGAACCCATGTGGTATGGTATTTCTCCCTAAGTGAAGCCCCCGTGATTCACACACACCATTTGCGAAAGCTCTTGTCAAAGCTTCCTCGGATTAAAGTAACCTACTACTATATGCTAAATTCTCTCTTAAACATACATGGTGATTCCATAGGGGAGCTCCTAGTAAGTTAAATTTTTAGCTTACTGTATTATGACAATGATTGTAACATCGTATATCACATTCAAACAATACTTGTCACTATGCGACATTGAATATATTTATGTACCATTCCAATGTCACAATATTAAACCCTAATATTATAAACCGTAACATTATAAAACACAATACTAAACCAAAATATTATAACCCCAATATTAAACCCAATATTACAAACTCTGATATTAAGCTCAATACTAACATTAAAAAGCCTACTATTAAAGTCAATATTGTAAACCCTAATGTTAAACCCAATATTTCAAATATAATATTAAACCCTAATATTCAACCCAATAGTATAAAACCTCACATTATAAAACCCAATATTATAAACTTGGATATTAAACCCAACATTATAAACTAAATATTATAAACCTTTATATTAAACCGAATATTATAAACCAGAATATTAAACCCAATATAATAATCCCTAATGTTAAATGCAATATGATAAACCTAATAATAAACCCAATATTATAAAACCTATTATTATAAACCCAATATTTAACATCAATATTATAAACTCAATATTAAATCTAATATTATAAACCCTAGTATTAATCCCAATATTATAAACCCTAATATTAAACACCATATTATAAACTCATTATTATAAGCCCTAATATCAAACCCAATATTATAATATCATCATTGTAAATGATTTAAACAATGACTATCAAGGTTGACTTTGTTTGACTATATTCAATAATCTCGTTGGTTATGTTTGACTATTAATAGTAACCAGCCTAGATCCATCATAACATCGGATCTATCAACCGCCGAGAGGGACTAAATATCTAGAGGTGAAAACCTATGTTTTGAGTGCAAAATTGAGGAGAGGATTGCAACTTGAGGGATTTGATCCCTCTTGACGCTTGATAGATTTGGTGTTAAGACAAATCTAGGCTTGTTTTAGTCATGTGCAATCATACAAAATTTTTTCAACATCTAATTATTTTGATCATTTTAAATATGCTAAATATGTCTAAGATTTATTTAGTCAATTTAATTTAAAATTTTCTTAGTTACCTCAGTTTGTTGAGATGAGAGAGACTGTTAGTAACTTGAATGATGAAAAATGATGAAATAAAAATTTTGACTGCAAAGTGTCCATGTAACAATTTTGATTGATGGAAAATGTGAATAATAAGAATACAGTCAATTACAAACAATATTCATTACGATTAGTCTGAAACTATTTTCTTTTACTGTTCCTATTGCCGCACCTATTAGTTTTTCCATTTTCTCATATCGATCATATGAAAAGAGTAGTTGGAGTCATAGACCATTCATATATTTAAATCGAGCTATTGAAGTAAACAAAATACCTTGTCTTTGTTGCTCTCCAATATTAATAGTAGTTTTCTCGAAAGTCAATCATGGTTACTTATGGAGTGTTAAACCCCAAATAATTTCCAATGGTACATATTTTCTATTACCATGTTTGAATGCAAAGTAATTAACAATGTTGAATGATGGAAAATGAGAATAATAAGAATGTACCAAATTATAAATAGTTTATAGTTTCAAGAAGCCAAATTTCGGGTAAGATTTTATTTAGGATGGAAATTCAAGTTTGGTATTTATGGTTGAATTATTGTAACACATAAGCAAATACACGTCATGAATAATTTTTATGTGCTTACACCGAGAGGGAGTGTGTATGTTTTGTGGGCGAGAAGGAGAGACAAGGGGAGATAGATATATAGATGGGGGGGTGAGAGAGGGAAGAAGAGAGAGGCAAAGACATGGAGGGAGGAAGAGATATAGATATGGAGAGAGAAATGTTAGAGAGAGAGAGAAGCGGAAGAGAGTGAGGGAGGAGAAAGGGAAGGAGGGAGAGAGATAAATGGATAGATATGGAGAGAGAGTGTGTATGTTTAGGGGGTGAGACAAAGAGATAGAGAAGGAGAGACAATGGGAGATAGAGATATAGATGGAGGAGGCAGAGATATGCTTACACTGAAATCAATGCACAATATTAATCTAATTACTTTGAAATTAATGTACATCATACATCTAGTTGCATTAAATCATAAATCAACATCTATAGTAAAATCAATGCATCTAGTGAAAAAAATCAAATAGGATTAGAAATCGACATCTATACTTAAATCAATGGAACTAGTGAAAGAAATCAAATAGGATTAGAAATCAATATCTACACTGAAACCAACGCATCTAATGCAAGAAATAAAATATGAGTAGAAATCAACGTCTACGCTAAAATCAATGCATCTCGTGTAAGCTACTAAATAGGTTTAGAAATCAACATCTACAATGAAATCAATGCGTCTAGTGCAAGTGATCAAATAGGATTATAAATCAATATCTACACTCAGACCAATGCATCATGTGTAGCAATCAAATAGGAGTAGAAATCAACATCGACATTGAAATAAATGCATCTAGTATAAGTACTAAATAGGACTATAAATTGACATCTACACTTAAATCAATGCATATAGTGCATATGATCAAATAGGATTGCAAATCAAAAACTACATTAAAATCAATACATCTATTTTAGTGAAAATCCAAAATATTCATGACTTTCTAGATCTAAATTCTATGTCTGTATTTGTCTATGTCTCTCTCTTCACCTTCCATTCTGTGTCTATCTCCCTCTCCCTCCCCTTTTCTCTCTTCCCCTCCCTCTCTCCCCCATCTCTCTCTATCTTCCTCTCCCTCTCTTTATCTATCTTTCTCTTCTTCCCTCTCTCCCCCTACCATCTATATCTATACCTCCCTCCATCTCTCCTAATTTGTCTCTCTATATCAACCCTGTAAACACATGTCATGCTCTCTCTCTCTCTACCCATATCTATCTATCTATCTCTCCCTCCCTCTTCATTTCCCTCTCTATCTCTTCCCCTTCTCTCTCTCTCTCTCTCTCTCTGTTTCTCGCTTTGTGCCCCTCCATTTATATCTCTATATCTAATCTATCTCTATTCCTCCCTCCCTCTCTTTTCCTCTCTCTTCTACCCTCTTCCCTGCCCCATCTATATCTATGTCTCCCCTTATCCATCCTTCTCGCCCCGAAAACATACACACTCTCTCTCTCCATATCTATCTATATCTCTCTGGCTCCCTCTTCCTGTCCCTCTCTCTCTCTCTTCACCCTCTCTCTCTCTCTCTCTCTCTCTCTCTCTCTCTCTCTTTCAATTCTCTCTCCCTCATTGACTCTCCATCTCTCCTTTGCCACTCCCTCTCCACCTCTCTATCTCTATATCTTTCTTCCCCTTCCAAATCCATCTCTCTCTCTCCTCTCTCAAGTCCTCTCTCTCCCCTTCTCTCCCACCACCCTCCATCTCTCCCCCGATCATACACACGCTTTCTCTCTCCACCCTCCAACTTTCTCATTATCTTCCTACCTCTCTCTGTCTCTCTCTCCCCCTCTCTTCCCCTCGTTTCCCTATCTTTATCCTCTCATTTTCTCTCTCTTCCCTCGTCTCCTCTCTACCTCATTCCATCTTCATCTCTACCTTGTCACTCCCTCTCTCTCTCTGTCTCTATCTCTTAATGTCTTTGGTCTTCACTCCCTCTCTTTCCCCCTCCAAATCAATCTCTCTCCCTCCCTCTCTCCCCTTCCTCTCTCTCTCTCTCTCTTCCTTTATCTCTCTCAGTTTCTCTCCCACCTCTATGTCTCTCTCCCCCATTGTATTCCCCCTTCCATCTCACTCTCTTTCTTAAATATGATCCCATTGTATTGTATTTAAGAAAGTATCTAAATTAAAAAAAAACATAATTGGTTGTAAAACATTAAACCTATATTTTGGATCAATCATGTTAAAGTAAATACAATAATAAAAAAATTAAAAGAATGGTGCACTATCTTTCCTCTATCATTGTTAATCACTTTTGTTTCTCACTTATCTTAGATCTTTGGTTAAGATGCATCTATCCTAGTTCTTTATAATATTATTTATATTATATAAATTTCATATATGTATACATAAAAATATTGTCATTTTTTAATTTATTAAAACCTCCATTTAATCTCTATGGGAATATTGTTAGTAATCATGAGGATGGAGGGTTTATATATACCTCAAATTTAATTATAACTTCTTTTCTCTTATATTTAATAAAAAAATGTTATAAAATTAAATTAAAATTGGATTTGTAAAATATTTTTATTTTGAAATAAGTTATGGTTTTTGGGCATGTGGTATTGATAAGCCATGGTATTGGCCCATGGTATTGGCCCATGGTATTGTAACAAAATAATTAAAATCCTAGATCCATAACATAATAATCAAAAGTCTAGATGACGCATGGTATTGATAAACCATGGTAGTAGCCCATGGTATTATAATTTTCTTCCCTCCTCTCCCTCTCTATATTTCTCTTGTGAGTAATGGCCCATGGTATTGTAAAACAACCTACTTAGAAGTTAATAATATCAATGGTCAATATTCATGATTAAAAATATTGTCATATTGTAAATATCAAGTTTTTATCGGCTTATCAATTAAATTTATAGATGGAACACATCTATATTAATTAGTACAAATATATTTATTACAATTGAGTCGACATTAAATTTCCTACATTACATCTACACATGTGCTTTAAGCGCAGAAAAGTGAATCAGGTGAGCAGAAATATTACATAAAATTTAATACTACAATATTATATGTTACCCAATACTTATAACCACCCCCACCTAATATAGTGACTAGGGGTGGGGGGAAATACTAATTAAAATGTAATATTATTAAATTTTACCTAATATTTCACATTACACCCCACTCTAAATATTACATTCTACTCAAGATTTCCCCTCATTCCTCCTAATTTTATAGTTGAGTTTGTTCACTTTTAAATTATAAATATAAAGAAAAATTACTATAAGAAGTGGACCCATTGAGGGGAAATATTGGGTAAAATGTAATATTAGAGTATTATATTTTATCCAATATAACTTAGTAAAAAGTGGATCGAAGTAGGAAAAAGTATTAGATAAAATTTAATAATTACATTTTCCCTAATATTTACTCACCTCTGCAAACATTTCCATAAAAACATTTTACCTTTACTAGAAAGCTTTACCTTTATAAACTACACATATTCAATTCCATCATTTTCTACAACTAATTATGTATCTAAATATAACATCAAACTAACATGAATCTAGGCTAGTTTAATCCCCCCTTAAATAGACCGTATTCCAGAGGAATTCCATGAGTCAATACCATGAGTCTTTTTTTTTTCTTATTTAATTTTTATAGGGTTAATTTTTATTTTGTTATTTTAATTTTATTTTCACCAAATTACAGAGTTTACATTAAATTAAGTTACACATCTCTACCATATTTTAATTTTATTTTGACCTAGTAAAAAATATTAACATTATATTACTTTACTTTACACATTTCTACCATACTATAAACATTAGATCTCGGCTGAATGAAGAAATTACATTTATCCCTCATACTAAAAAGTATACATATATTAGCTGAGGCATATATATATATATATATATTAAGTTTTTTAATGTAACGTTACGTGACAACATCTCCTCTTCCTTATGTTGTAGGTTGTAGAGAGCAATAGTAATGATAGGAGATTATGTTTAATTGAAGATAAGGAGTGTTGACTATCAAACATAGTCAAACATGGTAGAACATACTCAACAAAATTATTAAATGTGGTTGACTAATTTTCTAATGTTGCATTGCGACATTGAATAAATTGTAATGTAATGTAACATTATGACAATGATTGTCATATTGGAACAATGTTTGTAACAATGCAATTTTAGATAGATTTCTATACCCGTTTTGATATCACATCATGTTTGATTATTAAAACTCTAATATTAAAAAACAATATTAAAACCCTGGAACTAAAATCCTATACCGAAAATATGGTAAACATAGGGTTGTCAATGATAATGGTCACACGATTCTTATTATTATGTTTATTATTAGAATTACAATATGGTTGACCATGTTGAGCATGGTTGCCCATGGTTTTTAAAGATTGATTATGGTTACTATGATTGACCAAATATGACCATGATTGACCATGTTTGACCTAAGTTTCTCATGGTTCAACATGGCTGACCATGACTGATGTAGGATAACCACGCTGAATAAAGTTAACTACGGTTGAAAATGGCTAACCATTGTGACCCTAGTTAACAATTTCCAATCATAGTCAACCATGGTGATCATAGTTGATGACATATGACTATGGTAAGAGTATGGTTGGCAAAATGTGACTATTGTTAAACATTAGTGACTATGTTTTCATTATGGTTAATGATTGTTTGACTATGATTGAACTTTGTTGACTATGGTTGTCCATGTTCACCCTAGAAAGGTTTACTATGTTTGACTATGCCATCATGTTCACAATCATTAAATATGGTAAACATGGTGAACATGACATGACCATGTTCACCATATGTGAACATAGTTTGACTAGTTTGACTATGATTGACCATAGATTTTTATGACAATTATGGTTTTCTAATTTGACAATGGTTGACTTGTTCATCCATAGAGACCCTAGTTGACAACCATTCTAACCATAGTTAGTTGTAGTTGGCCATTAAAAATGGGTAGAGCAAGGGGTTTTCTAGGTTAAGAGGGATACCAATGGTTGACCAAGGAACATGGAAAACTAAGATTGTGTATCATTGAGCATCAGTAATAATGAGTGACAATGGCTGACCATAATTGATATTTAGACTTTAACCTTATTAAACATTAGCTTTATTAATATTAACCTTAAAGTTATCAATATTAAAATGATTAAACTTATTAATATTAATATTAACCCTATTATTAAACATATTAAACTATAATGACTTATTATTAAAATTATTAAAAATAAATTAATTATTAAACTAAATTTAATTTTAAATGTTAAATTAACGATGTCGAAAATATTTTATTAATAAAAACAATCAGTATATCAAATACTAATACAATACTAATATTAAGATTAATATTAGATTATAATATCAATATTATATTATATTGAAATTATTAATTTATTATTAACTTTCATAATAATATTAACATCATAAACTTTAAATATTAAAGTTAATAATAACGAAGATCATAACAAAAAATTTAATTTTAATTTTAATAAATATTAAAATTAAATGTTAATAATATCAATAATAAATTTTAATAAACCATATATTAATAATAATAAATTAATACTAATAAAAATAAAAATAATACTAATAACCTTAAATTAACACTAAAGTTTATTAATGCAAACCATTCCATACCATAAATTCTTGAATATTAAACAACTACTTGCGATCACCTTAATATTATTTATGTTTTTAATAACAACAACTTGCCACAAGACACTCATTAGTCCTCGTTGTCTCCACATGGGACTATAATAATTGAAAACCACAATGTTAATATAAGTTGAGTTTTTTGGGAGCTATTTGTTAGGGCCCATTCATGGAGTATAATCAAATTTTTTAGGTATATAGTGATTTACCATCTTATTTAGCTTGTTTAGGAGGTAGAGAGGAAAAAACATATGATATATCTATATATATATATATATAGTATCACTGTTAGATCAACTTAATTCTAGCGTTAATATTTAATGTTCGGGATAATGTTTATGGATATCAATTTTTTTGGAGACAAACATTGTCTTATTTAAGACAAACAGGTTGCATGAAGATGCGCGTGGTGAGAGGAGGTCTCTATCAGAGTGGCGAGGGAGTGGGAGGAGGAGGTCTTTATCAGAGTGGCGAGAGTGGGTCTCTATCAGAGTGGCAAGGGAGTGGCAAGAGGAGGTCTTTATCAGAGAGGCG
Organism: Pinus taeda; assembly: GCA_000404065.3. NCBI lineage: Eukaryota > Viridiplantae > Streptophyta > Pinopsida > Pinales > Pinaceae > Pinus > Pinus taeda. The sequence continues at coordinate 9,845 of APFE031101414.1, forward strand.
AGAGTGGTGAGCATGCCCAGAGGATAGGAGGTGTATTATCTTTTGAAGCTGCCATTACCTTTCTCTACAACAACTACCATTACCTTTCTCTGCAACAAATACCAGCTTATGTTGCTAGAAAATTCCACTCAACCAAGCTCGAGTCAGTTTTCTTAACTAGGCGAATCAAAGTGAGGTGGGTATGATTTCCTCCTCACTCACAATAAGGCTTTGAACTTGCTTGGCTCACAATAAGGCTTTGAACGTGCTCGGCTGGATCGAGCCTTAGGATGTCATCGCCTGCAACATAGAATGGTAGTAGGTCTGTTGGTGCTTGTGGATTTATGTGGCTTAATGAAAATATCAACAAATATGCATGTTGATTTCAAAGGTAAGTATTATTACCTTTCTCTGTGGCTTCTCTAGCATAATACAGTCACAGCTGCAGTAGAGGTGGTTGACCTAAATGATGACCCCACATACTTTTAGAAGCAAAGATGCACCCAAAGGCTCAGTTCAATTGGTCATTCGAGGGTTCACCTTCATTGTTGTGCTTACACACTAGACTACCCTTCTTCGAAAGCTTCACAAGCTACCTACCATTAGTATTCTCGGAATTCACGGTTACCTACCATTAGTCTTCTCAGGATCACTAGGAGGGGTTTACTGCAAAAGAAGGTCCTAGTTCTTATTTTCTTTTCTCTAGATTGCTATTCTCTTCCCATCAAACTGAAACGTTCTGATTTAGCAAAAGACCGGTTGACACAAGACCTTACCTACTTTACTACTCGATCTCTTCCCTCCCGTCGTCTATCTTTGAGACCCTCTCTCTTTCAGAGAGATTTATCACACTCTTTTTGAAAGAGATCTTTATCACACTCTTTTTTTTTATGGAACAACACTCATTTTTTTACAGAACAACTGATGAAACAAAAATACAGGTAGCTAAACCTTGTGATTAATTGTATATAGAGACCAAAGGCAATATGTAACCTGGCGATACTCTATATTATAGGCCTTTGTCCTTGATGCTGCTAATTAGAATGGAGAAACTCTATACTATACGCCTTTGTCTGTGATGCTGCTAATTAGAATAGTGAAAATATATACTATATGCCTTTGTCCCTCATGCTTTTGATTAGAATGATGGGTTAGATGCTATAGCTCCTTCCTGTGTTGTCCTCACTACCTTTGTTCCTGCAAATTTGTTCCTTGATTTGGAGGATGAGATCCAAGTATGAAAGATTGGAACTTCAGAAGTTTGTGGTGGCTTGATGTAGTGAAACATTATAACTTCAGAATCAATACTTTCGAGACTTGGCCTGCTCATTGCATGGGACAAAGCCACCTGCTCATTCCCTGGGATAACTTGGAATCTATACTTCATTCCTTGGGACAAAGCGAAATAACTTGGGAATTGATACTTTTGACGCTTGGCCTACTCATTCCTTGGGATAAAGCCAAATAGCCAAATTACTTTGTTTTGTCATTTTCTTAACCCATGATTAAAGCAATAAAGAAATTCCAAATTTTCCAGCGGAAATGTTTTAGCAATGCTCAAGAAGATTTATTCTTCATCATCAAGATTACTGTTGTTTTCACGACATTTTTCTTCTGGATCTTGTTGTCTACTTAACTTCTTCATATTGTTGTCTGCTTAATGGAGTAGATGGTTTTCATTCTACAATACACAATTATCTCTCCTCTGTGACTTGTTCTGCATATTTAAAATTTAAAATTTCATTGCACTACACTATCAAATTCCATGCTAGAATTTGGAGTAGACCAACCTATCTAAACATTATATGACGATCCAATAGAACACAACCCTTATGTGCATTCTTTTACAACAATCTATGAAGAGGTTGTTGAGTCAAAACATGTCATCTCATTTAATGCATTTTTTTTGTAGCTAGTTAGCTATGTTGTACACAAAGACTGAGCTTGGACGTGTCATAATGCATTCAAGAACTGACAAGTAGAAGGGAGCAATGAGGGTAGTGCTTATAAAGGGAAAGAGTCAAAGTGAATTGAATTGATTGATTGATCACAATTCCACTTTTAATATTGTTTTACAAAAAAATATGAGTAGTCTGTAAACTAAGTCACTTTAGAGTTGAGATGGGAACATACTTTCCAAACAAAGAGCTTTGTGAAGAACCGCGCCACCCATATTACACATGTGGCCTACAAGGAGCGTATCCCGTGCCTTACTTTCAATGTCTAAGATTATATATTTATTCATCGGATCATGCACGGAGCAAGTTCTCATGTTTTTTTCATTCCAAAAATAACTATGTGACATGATTTATATATGAATTTTTAGATCTGTCCAACTACCTTGTACATCATCACAATTAGTAACCAGATAGTTAGAGTGATTATGACTTATGACAATATTTTTAATGTTGCAGAGAATAACTTTTGTAATCGAAGATAATACAAAGCTTTGAACATCATCAGAATTAGTAACCTGATAGTTAGAGTGATTACGACTCATGACAACATTTTTAATGTTGTAGGGCATATCTTTTGTAATTGAAGGTAATAAAAAGAAATCAGTTGAGATGTGGAACACTGTCTGTGATAGTGCTATCGTACATGCAAATGCACTCATGCATGCTGGAATTATTGTAGACACATTCCTCAAAGAAATCTAGTCATATGCCTTTCTTTTGCAAGCTATTTGTCTCACCTACTTATTGCATTTTAGGTGTCATTCACAGGGGTCACCTTCAACAAGGTTGATCTTTGATGGCTCCTTATCTTCCTCGGATTTTTTCACCCGGGGTGGAAAGTTAACCCATATTCAGAAGGTGGAACCTTGTATGCTTTAGGGCTTATCTTGTTTTTGTAAATTGAGAAGATGCTTTTCAAAGTGAAAAAAGGAATTATTTATGAAACAAGTGGGAAATTATGTCCATAACATGGAAATGTGTTTTTGGAGGGCTTGCTGTGGGATTCATAAACAATTAGAAAATCACCCTTGTAACTCTAGCTACTAGTCCCTTTATTGTGACTACAGGGGGATATCAAATATATTTCTCCACAAGCTTGCATAATAGAATCCATATTTCTCCACAGGCTTGCAGAACAAATTCAGGATGCATATCCTGAAGCTGTGAGCATTGCACAGAAGGTTTGGAACAATTTTAGTCATATTCCTTATATTTTTTGAATAAGCATTATGGTTCAAATATTATCTGAACTTTGAGTGTGATCAAATTGGAGCACTGTTGATAGAAAATTGTATATTAATCTAGTGATTTCTTCATGCAAAAATAGAAGAAAATGACCAAATATGAACCATAGTACAAGTTTTCCTTATATAGAAAATATTGAAGCATCATAGCCTACGACATGATAAAATATGTAAATTCTTTCTTCATGCAGAAACAAAAGAAAACAACTAACTATGAAACACAGTAGCAGTTTTCCCTGTATAGAAAATATTGAAGCATCATAGCATATGACATGGTAAAATGTGTAAATTCTATGAGACAACATATTGGGATCTGTCAATAAATCAAACTAAATTCTTAAAAGAAACATTTTTTACTTTTAATCTTCATATTAACGCTTTATTATAAAAGAGTAAATATTGTTCGTACACGTACTTGATGCACCATGGCTATGTAGCCTTCAACTATGTGCAAGCATAGACGACAAAGGCTACTAGCTAAATTAACATAATAAGTGTAGTGCTCCCTAAATCAACATAATAACTGTAAAAAAGGCGTTGTAGCTTGTACAACCTCGAATAGCAAGGTTTGGATTCTTTAATCTGTCCACACTCAGACATATGTTTTTCACTGCACAACCTTGAAAAGAAAGGTTTGGATTCATTAATCTGTCCTACACTCAGACATATGTATTTCACTGCATTATTCTAGCTTAACTTAGCCATGTAGATCTTGTGTGAGGGAAGGAAATTAACATTTGTGTATAGGAGACTAGTTGGATCTGTGTCCAACAAGATCTTGAAATCAAGTTCCCTGCTCTACAATTTTGTTGTGTAAATTCATATTTGGGTAGTTTCTAGATTGTAGATATTTAATTTTCTCGTTCATATGTTTCATGTTTTCCTCCCATTGCAATGTCTTCTTGGTTGGTCCTTATGTTTTTTTTCCTTTTTATGCTTTTGTTTTACCTTGTGTTTTACAACCTCTCCTAGTAATATTAACGATTCGAAATATTATTATTATTATAACAATATTATATCATAATACTAATATTAATATTAATATCAATATTAATATTAATATCA
>APFE031101421.1:0-16425 GCA_000404065.3 Pinus taeda
AGAGAAACAAGAGAGTCCAACAGTTTAATCTGGGCTCTGGAAGAAATAAGGGTAGTATGTAGATAGGAAACATCAAAAAAAAAAAATGTATGATGGGTTTGCAAGTCTAAGTGCACCCCCAAGCAAAAGAAGAATAAATGCTAGGAAGTAGGCTGGGTAGGTAGTTCTGAGGCTGTTGAATTGCTGACAAGTTCCAAGTTTGCAGGTATCATATCATGCAGAACATAATCGACAAAGGTTTGTAAGCAAAAGGCTCAAATGAGGTATAACTAACTCCCCTTCGCTGCTTTACCCCAATCATTAACTAACATCCCCAAAAAGAGGTCAAGATCTGCTTGACACCTCTTTAGTTCATCATCTTCATCACTCTGGTTGAGTAAAGATCTGCTTTGCTCAAAGTTGTTCCATATCTTCTCCCGAAATATGGTCCTACCCCCCTTGCAACAGCCTAAGTTCCCCCGAACTTAGCGCTTTCTTATCATCTCCATGTTAACCACTAACGTTATTATATAGCTCCCTGTGTTTCTTGTCCCCATATTAATATTAAGTAAATTCCCCCTATGTAATATTCCCCCCTGGTTGAAAAATAACCATAGCATGCCCGGAAATTGCTCAGTTTAGCAGAAACTAAGCAAGAACCCAACCTCCGAAACCACCTTCCACATACTATGGACTCCTTCCTAAGTATAAAACTCCCCCGAAGTAGTCGGACCCCTTCCGAAACTTCAAAGGCCCTTCGCAACCACTTGCTTACCTTGTTCCCCCCTCAAAGCCGTTTTCGCATCGCAACCTCGCCATCTCACTTTCATACAAAACCTTGCCCACCCGTTCCCCGCCGATGCGATATAGCGAAATCGGCGATCGGCGATCGCAAGCGCCGAGTGTCCAATCTGTTTACCCCTCCGTCTCCCCCGATGCGATATCGCGATATCGACAATCGCAAGCACCACACGCCCAACCTAATGATCCCCCTCTTTCCCGCCGACGCGATATCGCTATATCGCATCAGAGTCTCTTCACCAGAGTCCACCAGTACCCCACCACGTCGTGTTGTACCAGGGACCCACTGATGATGTCATCCGCCGTACAACCGACGCAGTGCTTACGTCAGCAGCCAGAAAAGCCGAAAAAGCTTCGCGCAAGAAGAAAAGTCGCACTTCGGAGCTCCAGATCAAGAAACAGAGGCAGTTTTCGATGTGCGAATAGCGCGAAGGGAAATAGGCCATTTCGAGGAATCTTCAGGGAATCTTCGGATTGCTGAGCCCACTGCGTGCCGAAAAAGTCCGAAATCGCCCAAACGTGCCAAAGGATCCGGTTTAAAGACAACAGCAGATCATTCATAGAGTTCAAAGTGTATCAAATCAAATCAGCAGGCTTCAAGCGTGTCAAAGAGTATCAGTCGACGGCGGAAATCATCAATGTAGCGGAAAAGTGTATCAGAGAATATCTTGAGCAGCGGCCCAAAGCAAGAGAAATTGAATATCTTTCAGCAGATTCATAGGAAGAGAGCAAAATCACTTAAAGCTCTCAAATCATAATAATTACACATTCAATTCGCACCAAGGCCGAACTGCAGCCCCAAAGCACATTCACTTCAGCAGCAACGCATGTGGTCCCCAAGGGCCACCTCGTCACCTGTTCCGATTCAGCTGCCCCCAGCGCAGCCAAAAAGATTTACTTGCATTTAATTCTAGTAGCTTTTAGATTCTTTTGAAGAGTTCTAAGCAGACCTGTCACGGTCATTTGTAATGATGTCTTCCTGATATTTTGTTTATAAATACCACCCGAAGCGATATTGTAAAGGGTTGGTTGGTTGGTATAGTAGTTGTTGGTCAGTTTCTTTCCAGCAATTTTCTCTGAGTAAAGACTCGCACTGTAACTGTCATATTTTTCATAATCAAAGATTGCTGAAAGCATGGATTGCGAAACAACTTGCTGTTTTCTCTGGGCCAAGGAATGATTGCGGAATTCCTGTGTCTCTGCATGATCCAATAAGTGTTCTTCCTCCCTGTTTATTTTATGTTTTTATCATCTTTACGCCATTCCAAGTTGCAGGAAAAAAGAATAGCTTAAGATTTGTTTAAGTACACCTTAAGTTCAATTTCTGCACTTTTCGATGTTTTCTTCTGAGACGGTCATGAGCTAGAATTCTTAACTGCTCTAGTTTACCTTGTTTCGTTCGTATATGGGTGCATGTCTTTGGAATTCTTAACTGCTCCGGGATCCCACTCATCCATTTCTCCCCTCTGTCAGCATGATGAAATGATTCTCTTTTGCCTTTCATCCTTGATGTTCATTCCGTACTTTCAGCAGCTCAAATGTTGTATCCTGCCTGGCTATCCTGCTCCGTATCCCCTTGTGACCAAGAAAACGCTCGCATGCCTCAATCTGTGACTCCATGCCCAATGGTTCAGAACTTATAACACCTTACTGTGCCTCTTTACTCGAGAACCCTACCTTCCTCCCAATCACAGTCAACATTCCCTTGAAGTCAGAAAGCTAGCCTAAAATCATCAACTAAGGTTGAATCCAGATCAACTAAGGTTGAATCTAAAGGAGAGAGCCCTCTCCGATTGCAGGTGGGCTAGAACCTGCAATCAGAAGATTGGTTTGTGGTTACCTCGGTTGTATCCCTAATAGGAGCCTAGGGACAACCTGAGTGATAACACCATCTATCATCGCGTAATGTCTATTCATGTAACTGTATCTGCAATCACTCGTGATGAAATGACATCAAATCCATAAACCTCCTAGTCTACCATGATGCATGGTTGTTTGCTTTCGAATGCAGGTGATCGGGAGAGAGGAAAAGGCTGCAAAAAATGTGCAAGGCAAGTTTCAAGCTAGGATGCGAGCTCTGGGCATTGCTGGTGAAAATTGCGCAGAGGTCACTTGGAGACTAAGAAAGACAATCCAAACAAGCAGTGATTGTTCACAGGATCTAACTCAGTTGGAGGGAAGATCTGTGTAATTTCTGGAGGGAAGTAGTTTAGGTAGCAGAGGGCCTTGGCAGCAAAAACTGCTCAATTCCTGGAGGGAGCTCGCTGCGGGCTTCAGGAGGCTTGACAACAAAAACTGCACAATTCCTGGGGGAGATGGCAGTTGGCTACACGATGGATTGGCAGCAAAAACTACGCAATTCCTAGAGGGAGCTGGCAACAAAAATTTCGCAAATGCTGGGAAGCTGACTTGCTGGACAACTCTGCGCAGTTTCTGAGTTGATGAGGGCATTGGGTTGTTGATGGGTTGGCTCAGAAATCTACGCAATTTTTTGGGTGAGCAACCGGTCAGTTGTTTGGGTGAATTGCGGGAAAAACTGTGCAATTCTTGAGGGGAGACATGGATGGACATTTAGTATCTATCCGGCCTGTCTGTGCAGTTTTCTCAGTCAGCACAACAAGCAAGGTCTGCAACTCCTGCACAATTTTTTAGGGGTGTGAGTCTCAGGGTCATTGGCTGGTCAAACTCTCTCGTTGACTAGCAGGAGGGTTGGTTGATCAACTTGTGGGCAACGCAAATTGAAATGGCTTGTTGGACACTTCTGCGATGTTCTTATGACCTTCGATTGAGCCGATTACAAGGTGGAGGTCCGGTTGTTAAAGGGTGGTCTGGTCGTCAGAACTTCAACAAAAATGGCTAAGTGTGTGAGCAAGTGAATTTGTGCATATGCAACCTTGCGAGAACACACTCAACAAACTTGACGACAAGACGTCTCAGACCATCAAGACAACATATGTTCTACATGATTGACTGACGGTGCGAGTGACAAGTGCGACGTTTGTGATGGATCATTGAACTACCACGACGACGCTTGTTCGACAGTGCATACAACTTCATGTGTGAGTGCAATAGATGTTTACATAGCGAACACAACATGCACACACGAAACATAGACTTTGTGCACGACAAGAACATGGTTGCAAGCGTGACATTGTGACCGACATGCAAAAATCTATCCGTTGAACGGTAAAGCAAAGAGGGTGCAAAGACTCACACAAGCCCACGGGATGAGCTTGAATGATTGCAAACATTAAGTAAAAACTTAAGGGAGGTTTTGAAATTGGATGCAAGCCAAAATTTTGGAGAGTGTTGCAGCTACTACAACACTTGGAAAGACACTAGTAGAATTACACCTTCTCTGTTTTGGTTCATTGACAATGTAGGGCCTTGGTCTTTCAGGGAGTATTGAATCATTGTGCAGGTTACTTTGGCTTTCCCACCTACCCCATGGACAGACATGGTTCAACTTTTGCCAACTTAGTCGAACACAACAAAGTTTCAACTTGATCACAATGTTTTGAAATCGGGAAGGGTAGTTTGGCTCGCAAGTTAAAAAGAATTGGAGTATAAGTTTCCATCTCTGGTGTTGCTCCATTGCCAACAGGCTTGGACAGTACCTCGGAAAAGTCACGTGGGAACACACACATTTCTCCATTGCCAGCAAGCCTGGTCAGTACCACGGTGGAGTTGCATGCTTCACCTCTTTGCGCAGGAAGCCTTTCTCTTATTTCGCCTTTGTATTTTTTAAAGAGGAGTGTGCATAGGCACTTATTTGTTTTTGGGGTGGAAAAGGGATCCCAACTTATTGAGAGCAAAAGAGGTTGTTCCTTCAGAGAAGAATGTAAGACCTCTAACATAGGTTTGATTGTTTAGATTTCCCCTTCTCCGTTTCTACTATTTGGATGAGCTTGATCACACAAAGCAAAAGACTAAGTGCATGCATGGGGTTTCCCAGTGTGGACACAGGTTCATTGTTGGACCCAAGCTTCCCTTGCAGACGGTTCATATTCTCCATCAAGACTTCATCAGCCGAAGGTTACAACCAAGCACAGAGGAGATGGACACAAGACTGGCCAAGTGCTGCAGTGTCGCAAGTCTCTTCATATCTCAGCCACATACTCATTGAAAACACAGAACTCAGTAGAGGGCAACATTTATTTCCGGAAAACAAAAATAGAAAGGTACCAAGCAAACAAAACAAAATGAAACAAAAATAGTAAGCAAAGCAAATGTTACGAAAACAACAAACAGTAAGCATACTATGTACATGGCACAAGGCATGGCCCAACCTACTGAAAATAATGTTTGAGATCTTGGTTGTTGACGGGAAGGTTGCCAATCCTCCCGTCCAGTGATTGCAAATGGTATCTGTGTGGGCCAAGCTTCTCATGGACTGTGTACAGACCAATCCACAGCGACTGGAACTTCGTATGATTGCCTTTGTCTTCATGGGGTTTATCCCATTTTAAGACTAAGTCACCAACATCGAAGTTAGCTTTCCCTGCAGACTTCTTGTCAAACCATATCTTGATACAGTTCTAGTAGAGTGTAAACTTTTCTTTTGCTTTCATCCTTTCTTCTTGTAGTTTGTGAAGTGTATCCATCTTACGTTGAACTAGCATGCAAGGCTTGTCTTGGGGTTCTTGAGACAACTGAAGCGCAAGAAAGTAGATATTGTGTGGTAGGATGGCCTCTTTACCATAGACCAGGAAGTATGGTGAGGTATTCAGAGAGGGTTTGGGTGTTATGCAGTCAGCCCATAAAGCATTCCTCAAAGTAGAGTGCCATTTATGCTGCTCAGAGTAAATGGTCTTTTTTATTATATGGATAAGGTTTTTGTTCATGGATTCTACGGGACTGTTTCCTTGTGGGTAGTAGTTAGATGAGTGTTTCAGCACAATACAATTTTGTAATGCAAAATCATAAATCTTTAAAGATGAAAAGTATGTTGCATTATCAAACACAAGTGATACTAGAATACCAAAGCATGAAATGACGTTCTATTGGAGGAAGCTGATGATTTCCTGCTCATTCACTTGCTTGAGTGGAACTGCTTATGTCCACCGCGTGAAGTAATTAGTTGTTGTAAGAATGTAGCGGTGTTGTTTCGACGAATGTGGGACAATTTCCCCAATGATGTCAAGGCCCCATTCTTGGAACGATTTAGTCACTACAAGAGGGTGTCGTGGGGCTACTGACCTTCGCGTTCTGTCGGTGCATTGATGATTGACCGGGCACTTATGGGCGTAAACATGTGCATCCTTGAATAATGTGGGCTAGTAGAAACTAGCTTGCATAAATTTATGTGCAGTGATATTTCCCGTGAAGTGACCCCCGGTTGGTTTTTCATGCAGATCTTGCAAGACCTTCTCTAATTCATGTGCCTCTAGGCACTTGAGCAAGATTTCATTGTTGTGCTTTCTGTAAAGCATTCCATGCACCAACTAATAAGATACAGATTTTAGACGCAATGCCCTCTTTTGTTTGATGGAAAAGTGAGAGGGTATGGTGCCCTGCTCAAGGTACTGGTGCACATCTACGTAACAAGAGTTTCCATTTATAGTGGGTGGTGTTCGCACTACATCATACATCTCAATTTCCTGCTCCCAACCCACGAGCTCTTCTTCTTCCTCCTATGTGTGTACTGCCTCAGTTGCGAGTCTGCAAAGACCATGACCCTTGATAGTATGAACTGGCCTGATGTCAAGATCATATTCTTGCAAGCTTGTCATCCAGTTCGCACATCGTTCACCCAATTCTTGTTGTACAAGCAGTGAGCGCATTGCTGGGTGAGGCACATAGACTATGCAATGGTTTTTTAACAAGTAGGGTCTGAAGTGTTTCACTGCCTTGTATACTGCATATGCTGGTTTTTCAATGATGAGATAGTTGAGTTCGAGCCCCTGCATGCTTTCACTCATAAAGTAGATGGGATATTCGTCATTCATCTCATCCTTCTAAGTGAGTACTGCAACGAGTGAGTCGTCGGAGGTGAAGGTGTATAACGTAAGTCTTTGTTGAAATATGGGTTGTAGAGTGTAGGCGCTTCTACAATAGCCTATTTGATATAGGTGAATGCATACTTTTCCCTCTTGCCCCAGCCGTAAACTACATCCTTCTTGATCATGGCTTGCATTGGTTGATTATCTACACATAATCCGAGATGAACTGTGGGAGGAAGTTTATCTTTCCCAAGAAGGAGTGCATTGCTTTCTTGTTGGCTGGGTGAGGGATCTCTATGATAGTCCAAACACGGTCAACCTTGATCCTGCTCTTGGCAATGATGTGTCTAAGGAGGTTCCCCTCAGACACTGAAAATATGCTCTTTTTGGGATTCAAGGAAATCACGTATTTCTGGCATCACTCACAAATTTTCTTCAGATGGTGTATGTGGTCTTCTCATTTTCTTGAAAACATAGTCACATCATCGAGGTACACCACTACACTCTATCCGATGAGTTCGCAGAAGGCGATGTCCATGGCGTGTTGAAAGGTTGCGCCTGCATTCACGAGCCCAAATGGAACTCGTTTGTATGCGAACAGACCCCACTTGGTACAGAAGGTAGTTTTGAGTCTATCAGGCTCAGCTACCAGAACCTGATTATATCGTGAGAACCCGTTAAGTAAGGAAAAAATTTGTGCCCCATATAGTGTTTGCAGAATGTGCCCCATAGACAACACGGGGTAATTGTCTTTGTCGGAGGCACAGTTCAAGTTCCGGAAATTAACACACAAGTGGATTTCCACAGACTTCCTACGTGTGGGAACAAGGTTTGAAACCCAAGTACAATGACCAACTCTGTATATGATCCGCACATCCAACAACTTGGTGAGCTCTTTCTGTATCAGGGATTCAAGTGATGGGTGTACTTTCCTCAACTTCTGATGATATGGCTTGACCCCTTCTTTGATCAGAATGATGTGTGGATTATTCGCGTGTCATAAGTTTTCAGATCATCATATGTCCACGCGAACACATCGTGATATTGTTTGAACAAGTAGACAAAGGCTTGTCACTCCTGCTACTTCAACACGTATCATGATTGACGAACTTTGGATCTTGTTATGTTCCCAAGTTGATCAGTTCGTGCATCATGGTAGAGCTATGGGTTTTTTTGTTCTTTGGCCCCTGAAAATGTTCTTACAAATCATAGAGTTTTTCCAAAGATGCCACACCTTTGGGAATGAGGTCACCTTTCTTGATATCTGCCCCAACTTTCAAAGTTCGCTCGTGCTCGTCTTCGTCTATCTCCGCATCCTTGAAGGTATCAATGTTCGCCATGAAATGCAGTATCTGTTGATCATCATCAAACACGCGTAAATTAGTTATGTTATCTAGGATAGATGGTCTATACAAAATTTCAACAGTAAATCTATCCCTAAGTGGTGACATTCGAGAAGTTGCGTTTGAGAAAGCATTGGTAGTTGTGTTACGCGTTCTTGGTACAACAATGATATTGAATGCTTGGAAGTTAGAGATCAGTCGCCATATCTCTTGTCTGTAACTTTTGAGATGCGGTGATAAACAATGAATGGTGTTACATACCTTTCATACCACTATTCCTGAATCACCTACCACTTTGAGTGTGACCACATTGAGGCTAATGGCTTTCCGCAAGCCCAACACGAGTGCTTCATATTCACCAACGTTGTTCGTGCACTCGAACTTCAAGCGAATCGAGATCAGATGCTTCCTATTATTTGGGTAGATCAAGACACACCTAGCCCCTATGCCATCATGTGTCTTTGATATGTCAAAGTACATTGTCCACAACTCGTACGTACACGGAATGTTCGACGCGCTTGTACTAATTCTACTGCTACTGCTACTAAGGTTACAATGTACTGTACATGTTTCATTTCCATCAATTAGGCAAGGAAGGAGACCGAACTGCGTGTCTGGTGGGGTTGGGGCTGGCTATGCAAGATAACACCCCAATGTTGTTTCCAAGAGGCAGTTGTCGAACATGAGCTATACAAAGGCCAACAATTTATTTTCGCCATTGATGGGAGTGACATTGTGCCTCATATAGCTCTCAGACAACACCCGGATTTGATTGCTTTTTCCCTTGTACAGAAACCACATGTGCAAGCAGTCTATAGCAAAGTATCCGTTCAACTTTCTAGACAAGTATCTGCTGAGCAGTAAGCCATACACTTCTGATATATCAACAACAATAATGTTTATGCATTGGTGAACTCGGCCATCATGAGATAGTTTGATGATCACGTCGTGAAGTTCACTAATGGCTGGTGCAGATGTTCGATCAAGTTGGATGATCTGGGCGAATGTTTTGCTCCACTACGCATTGATCTTTCTAGCAATGGAGAGCGGCATAACGTTGGTTGTCGCGCCAAAGTCAACCAAACAGTTGTGAACATTACAGTTGAAGATTTCAACTGAAAGCAGGAACGGAGGGAGAATAGAGTTTGCTTCTTCCATCTAGAGTCTGTTTAGCATAGTTGACACTGATTTGGGATGTGTGCTTTCTCCCTTGCTGGTAGAGGTTGCATTGTCCGCTGATGTTTGTTCTAGTTGAACAGCAGGATGTCCCGCTGTCTCTAGATCTTAGCAAACTCAAACAAACTAATGTTTGCACGAGTTTTCTTCATGTCTTCAATAATGTTGTAATCCAGAGGGGGTAGACTCACTGAGGTGTCCGAGGTGAGACTGGTCTTCGTGTTATCCGACGGAGTGTTATGCAGTTTTCTACTCATGGACGTACTCTTGTCTGTCGTTGTCTTCCTAGGCTTGCTTTGTGTTTTCTACTTTTGGATGGATGGTGGATCAACCTTCCTCAGTAGTTCAAGATTTTGTTTCACTTCCCCAAGTGTAATGGGAGCCCCCTTACTTATGAGATTGTAACGATCATTTTGCTTTTGGGGTTGCTTTTCGATGTTCGTCTTCTACGCTGCTTGCGAGCACTGATACATGTTTACCACATTCCTAGAACTTGATGCCTCATCTGGCGCAACATCTTCGTCATTGTCTATATCTCATGGCTATCCCTGCGCACTGCTTGCTACGTCAAGTGCACGGTTTCACAGTGAGACTGCAACTCGCTTCTAGTCCGAACAAGACCCTTCTGAGTGTTCATCTTCATGAAATGAACAAAATTTTTCGTTCGCGCATTGTTCAAGTTGGAACACATAGCTCTGCGTAGTTTTAGCCGAGAGACAATTGTTGCCTGATGACATGCTTCCTTGTCTCTGTCTGGGTGGTCAATTGTTCGCAGATGTGTCAATGGTTCGTTGCTTGAGCTTGGACACTTCTATTGTCAAGTTTTTGAAAAGGTGGGTAAGGGTTTCAATATCACTTGTTTCCCTATCCTTACCCTTGCTCGTTGTAGCCTGTGGCTTTCTTCTCGCCTCTCTAGGGTCCTTTGTTGGTTCATCATCCTTGATGACCCCAATCACGTGCAGGTCCTTTTCAACAATGATTGCCTCTTCATAGTTTCCTAACAGTGTCGGTTTTGCAGCTGGCTTGATGAATTGCGCAATGCTAGTTGGCAGTGCGGACACGTAGTAATCGACGGTGATGGAGTCATGAGGTTTTGTGTCCGCTACAAACTTATTCAATATTTGCAGAAACCTCTTTATGAAATCTTTTAGCTTTTCTTTCCCCACTACCTTCAGGCTTCCCAATTCTTTGAGTAACATGGCTGGGGTCTTTTCATCAACAAACTTTTCCATAAACATACATTTGAACATACCCTAGTTTTGTATGGTGTTGACAAGAAGGATGTGATACCATGCAGTTGCGCGACCATCCAAGGTACATGGGAACAATCTACATGTAACGTCATCATAACGTACCTCAAGTGTCTGCAGTTGTAGGTAGAAGTTGTCTAAGTGATCTTCTGCCTTCACTGTGCTCTCAAGGTCGAACTTTGTGATCATCCTCTCTGACCGCTTTAGCACCTTGTGAAAAACACCCGGGAGAGCCAATGGTCCTTGAGTCATCCATTCTAGATTTTGGTCAGCCATGTCTTCTTGCTCTTCGTCATCCTCCTCTTCTTTAGAATCTGGTGGTACCGGCTCTGAGTTTGTTGGTTCGTCTCCACCTCTGCCTCCTCTGTTGCCTTCTCCTCTACCTCTTGTACCAGATTTTGAGCCCAAGATCGCGAGGGTATCTTGTTCTCCCTGTTGGAAGACATAGGTTCCTCTTTGTTCTCAACAACTTATGTCAGGCCTCCAAGTGTGGTAAGAACAGATTCTTCCACTGATTATACAACAACCCCTGTGGGAGTGGTTTTTGGCTTTTTTTTATGCATATGGAAGATGTTGGATTCCTGGGATTAGTCTGACTGCTTTCGCGAATTGGCGGGTGATGGGATAGACGGAGTGAAGGTGTTGATATGAAATTTTGTGTTCAACCCTGAGAGGTGAGGAGTAACCAACTGCAGAGTCACGCGTAGGTGAGGGGGAGTGCAAGTTACTGCCTTAACCAGATGATTGATGAGTGGGTGTGAGAGGAGATTCAGCCATAACAACTGGAAGCCCTCCTTCTAGTGCCAGAAATGTTGACGGTGTTGGACCCGGCAACATTCAGGGGATCTCCCCGGTATGAAGTCCCAACTAGACCTCACACCGTTTGGTGTAGGAGTCTTATCGAATATGATGGCCTGGTTACCATTATCTTAAATGTTGTCCTTAGCTCTTGCTTGTCAGCATGAGAGAGTGGTCTACTTTGTCTTCGAACAACAAGGTTCACGTGCCTGGTGAGCGCTAGTGTTACTTGTGTTAAGGTTCTTTCAAAATAGAGAGAGAGGGTGGGAGTGAGTCTTCAGTCGGAAGGGGGGAAGTCCCAACTCTGTCAGAGACACACAACACCACAAGACATGCACAACTTCCGGAAGAGTAATCCACACGGATGCAGTAGTCACAACACACAAAGGAAGATAGCACATACAACACCCAGCGGGGTAGTCTGCGCGAGTACGACGGTCGTTATAGCAAGTTTATGTGAAAGGTTCTGTCTGATGTTCGAGCAAGTAACCAACATGGGCAGGACAATGTTAACAACTTATACAACATGTTTTCATAAATATATGTATTAGAACAACTGAATGAGTTCAATTGTCTAACACAGGTTAAAGCAACATGTATTAAAAGTGTTCAAGATTAATTCTTACAAACAGTTACAACACATGTGTGAAAACGTGCTGGCATGTGAGTAGGCTTTTGAATTAAGTGAAAGTTCCAAGACACATCGATACACCATACATCACTAACCCCATGGATTGGGTGTTGTAGCCACTACTCGCTCCTCAAAGAAAAGGTTACAAACTCGCAAGGCTATGTGGGAGGAGCCAAGGTGAAAAAGTCCTTTGCATGTAGAAATGAGGGGGTATTTATAGCCAAGGGTGAAACTAGCCCTTGTGACTGTTCGACTTCCCTCATGACTGTTTGAATTTCATGACTTTTCAGATTACATGACTCTTCAAATTACAAGTGGGTCTCTTGGACTTCCACGTTACATTACATTGATTGACAACAATATGACCATAATAGTGATGTGGCCGACCTGACTCATGAAATGACTCGACATGAAAGTGCTAGTATGTTCATGTTGTTGTTGGTGTGCATGTAAAAATGCAGTGTTGTTGAGTGATGGATGTTCTCTTGGTGTATCACATCTTCACCTCCACATGGCAAGATGTGCGGAGTCCTCAATGATCATTGGGTTCACTTGATGTTGCATGTGCGCATTACTCCTCGCTTGTACTTTGGCATGCTTGACACGTCTGTCTGTTCATGAAAATATATCCTTGCATGTTCGTTCATTCGTCCATCTGCAAACACATCCTTGCCTGCTCATCCATTCATTTGTTGGCAAACATATCTTTGCATGGTCGTCCGTTCGCGAACACATCTCCTTACATGCATCGTTTGTTCATTAGTTCGTCCATTCGTGAACACATATTTTTGCATGTACTCTCCTTATTAATCCCATATGTCGCCACGTCATGTCTATTCATGTACCTGTATCTGCAATCACTCATGATGAGACAACATCAAATCCATAAACCTCCTAGTCTAACATGATGCATGGTCGTTCGCTTTCGAATGCAGGTGACTGGGAGAGAGGACAAGGCTGTGAAACTGCATGAAGCAAGTTTCAAGCTGGGTGCAAGCTCCGGGTGCTGCTTGGCAGCAAAAAAAATGCATAATTCCTGGAGGGAGCTGGCAGTGAGATGTCTTGGTAGCAAAAACTGCACAATTGCTAGAGGGAGATGGCAACAACCTACGAGGTTGCTAGAGACAAAAACTGCGCAATTGCTGGGAGGTTGACCTACTGGACACCTCTGTGCAATTTCTGAGCTGAGTGGGGTGTTGGGCTACCGATGTTCTAGCTCAGAAATCTCCGTAATTGTTGAGGGAAGGCAGGGACAGAACCTTAGTGTCTATGCAACCTGTCTGCGTAGTTTTCTTAGTCAATAGAGCAGGCAAGGTATGCATCTTGTGCGCAATTTTTTAGGGGAGTGAGTCTTGGGGTCACTGCTCGGTCAAACTCTCTGATTGACTAGCAGGAGGGTTGGTTGATCAGCTTGTGGGTAGTGCAGATTGAAATGGCTTGTTGGACACTTTTGCGTTTTTTTGGTGACAGTCAGTTGAGTCAATTGCAAAGTTGAGGTTCAGTTGTTAGAGGGTGGTCCAATCATTGGAACTTTAGAAAAAATGACTAAGTGTGTGAATGATTGAATTTGTGCTTACATGACCTTGCGAACACACACTCAACATAACTTGACAGAAAGACGCCTTAGACCATCAAGACAACATATGTTCTACATGACTGATCGATGGCGTGAGAAACAAGTGTGATGTTTGTGATGGATCGTTGAATGACCACGACGACTCTTGCATGATAGTGCATACAACTTTGTGTGTGAGTGTGACAGATGTTTACATAGCAAACACAACATGCACACATGAAGCATAGACTTTATGCACGACTAGAACATGTTTGCAAGCGTGACATTGTGACCAACATGCAAAAAGTTGTCTGTTGAATGGTCAAGCAAAGAGGGCGCAAAGGCTCACACGAGCCCACAAGATGAGCCCGAGTGCTTGCAAACATTAAATAAAAACTCAAGGGAGGCTCCGAAATTGGATGCAGACCAAAATTTTGGAGGGTGTTGCAACCACTACAATAGTTTTCTCAAGCTTGAGCACAACCCGCACCTGTATAATTTATCATGTTGCTTCACTTGCTGACTTTGGTCAATACTTAACCAATTTCTCAGCCTACCAAGCTCCTATTTCCTTGCATTGTTCCTTGAGGAATTAGGGCCTTATTAAAAAGGAAATTCCTCAATCTGGATTGCACAATTCCTTTAGGTTTATCTCTGACTTCATGCACCACCTATACAACTTGCATTAGTTTACAACTGATAGTACACTACCCTTGAACTCCAATCTCAACTGGGTAACTCGAGTTCTTTGCATGCATAAGTCATTTTGGTTTGATTGATTAGTTAACTAGTTGATCACTACAGTGAGTTGGAGTTCCACTTCCACTCTTCGATCTTCCACTTGTTTCTCTTGCAATTAGAACTAGTTTAACTAACAATAACTGAAATAGATTGCTAAAAATTAGCAATCAATCATACTGAACTGAACTCAAGTTTCTCCAACTTGAATTAACTGAGTGGCAAGTGCCATGTCACCTTAGTTAGCTACCTCCAAGTATTATTTGAAATTCAAATTTTAATCTAGTTTGACTAAGGCAAAGTCAAAACTAGATTTTCTTGTTGCATTTTCGCACTCCCTCTCAATAAGAAATGGATTATCTAATACCTCGATCCCTCCTCTATGGAACTTGAATTTTCCTCTTGGCAAAGCCTTTTTCAAAATATTTGCATATTGTTCCTCTGTAAGAATGTATTCCAACAACATGATCCACATTTACACACAATCTCGTAGATGGTGATACCAGTTGTCAATATGCTTGGATCGATCATGAAATACTAGATTTTCAAAGAGTTTGATGCAACTATGATTATCACAGTAAATCACAGTAGGAGCCATCATCTGACCAAATAACCCAACAAGAATCTTTCTCATATAGATTGCCTCACATGTTGCTTGACTTGTAGCCATGTACTCTGCTTCTGTTGAGATGAGTGCCACATATCTCCGCTTCCTATTGTACCAAGAAATTGTTGCTGACCCAACACTGAAAATCTCTCCTGTTGTGCTCTTCATGTATGATGAACTCCCTTCCCAATATGCATCTGTGAAGCCTTGAAGCTTCACTCCCTCTTTTCGTTTGTGCCAAAGACAAAATGGGTAGTGCCTCCAAGGTATCTCAACACATGCTTTTTTGCCTTCCAATACAGTTTGGTTGGCTTAACCATTGCTTGACTAAGTTGGTTAACTGCATAACACATGTCTCGTCATGTGTTCACCAAATACATAAGTGAACCCACAAGATGTCTGTAAATGGTAACCTCCACTTCCTCAGTTGAAGTGGCATCCTCCTTCCTCCAACTGCATGCTAGAGGAGTTTCCATGGATTTGCTACTCTCCATTCAAAACTTCTTCAGTATCTCATTGTCATACTTGCCTTGAGAGACAAAAAGTTCCCCATCTCCTTGCCATACTTCCAAACCGAGGAAATAATGCATGAGTCACATGTCCTTCATCTTGAATTCTCTTGTGAGATCCTCTTTGCAAGAACTAATCAACTTTTCATCGTTGCCTAAAATTAAATCATCGACATATAACACAATAATCAATATTTTAGCTTAAATAACAATATGATAAAGGTTTGCATCTACTTTACATTTGGTGAAGCCCAATCTAGTGAGATAGTTGTTGATCCTAGTGTACCGAGCACAGGGTGCTTGCTTCAATCCATACAATGCTCACTTGAGTCTGCACACATGTGACTCTCTGTCAAAGGTCTCAAACTTTATGGTTGTTAAATGTACACATTATCCTCAATCACTCCATTGAGAAATGTTGTCTTCACATCCATATGATTATAACAACCCTGGTGAAAATTCCATGTAAATAAAGTTAATAAAGGAAAAATAATAACCACGGTTATGGGACACTTATTCCAAGTTGAGTGTTGGGTAGAAACATCCTAGTTCAGGCATTCATTTGGTTTATTATGGCTAAGGAAATTGGCAAAGGCAATGGCAAAGGATTTGGAAAGGCAAAATGACATTTTTGACAATTATTTATGAAAATAATGGAAATTAAGAGAAAAGGAAGGTGAAATGTCAAATGTTGCATGTGAGGAAGAAACTGAACGAAAATAATGGAAAAATGAAGAAAATAGAGGCCACATTAATAAAAAGGCTTCCAAGGATCAGTTGGTACCTTTTGTTCCTTTAGTTTTAGAGCTCTCTCTCTATTCTCTCTCACACATTGTTGGACACTTAGAGTTTTCTTGAAGCACTTAAGCATTGGATCAAGAAAGGTAAAGAAGGAAAAGAGGAAGCAAAGATCAAGCAAGGAAGAGCAAGATTAAGCAGCTACAAAGTGGTTACTTGCAGGTATCGATTTGCATGTGTGATTTCCTTGTTATATTTGGCATGCATGGTTATGCATGTGTGTTCTTGGTTCTCCTGTTGTCATTGGCATGGGTTTTTCTAGGTGTAATAGTGATCTTCAACCTTGCCTTGCCATTTC
>APFE031101429.1:0-11632 GCA_000404065.3 Pinus taeda
GACACCTAATCCGAAACGGATGGGTGAACCGGACAGTCATCCAGAAGATGAACTGATCCGTTTTATTTGTATATATATATGTAGATTACCTAATGAATAATATCTCAGTTTTCTCTGGCTCATTAAGCCTGGAGTTACCCTGGCCTGACAATTTGAATGAAATGAAAAGATGCATCTCTAAGTATTTACATTCTAGCGACAGATTTCTTAAGCAGCTACCCATGGTTATTTTGTTGACAGTATATAACTGCTGAGACACTGATACTACGTTTGTTTTTTCTATTACAGCATACAAAATCACTTCTTTAATTAAATCAATAGTTATCAATTTCTAAGCTAGGAGGTTTATCAACCCATCCCATAAGCCTTCCCTCTATTATGTTTGTTTCCTATACTTTTTACAGGATTTTCCTGACCCCGTCCACTACCTTCCGATGATGTATGTAGATTTATCCCCTCAATCAGGGGAATAAGAGGAGTCTCAACTCCGATAGAGTTCTAGGATTACCTCAGAGAGAGATATAGAGGATCGTAAAATGTTTCTTAAAATAACTCAAAGGAAAACATCAAGTAACAACCACAAAGATTAAGATAAATTTAATGAAATATAAAGTTGTCTTTTAACACAGCATGAAATTTAATACACAATTTTTCATATTCTCACATTAATCAGTCCTACAGGTTGTAATTCTTGTTATTAAAATTTATCTATGGGGCAGATTTGCAATCCTAACTAGCATATGTATATAGGCACAGCTAAAGAGAAATAAGGATTTCTATTGAATTTTATCTCCTCTACCATGTCTTTGAAGCCACTCACCACGTTAAACATAACATAATTCCAGACATGACGAATTCAAAATATTACACTCAACATGCACCCCAAACTAAATTCTTAATCAGTTTATACTTATCGATTAGTATCAACATAATAATTTAGGCACAAAAAGTAGTTGTAGTACGATATTATCCAACTGTTACTAACAACAAGATTTTCCAAATTAACCATACCATCAACTATAACTCAATAAAATGAAAATGAACAAAAGCTATAACTAGACTTTGGAGAAAACACTGAATGAGTACACTGTCTCCACCCAACAGTGAACAGACCACCAGTTCCCCGCGAGCTGAGATGAGTTTGCAAAATTGATTCCTCAAAGTTTCAATATCCTCTTCATCCTTCCAATAGGTATATTTCTACCTTTCTTACATAAGATTTTCCTATTAGGAGTGTCTCTCTTTTACGGAAAGCTTTTTGCTATTAAAGCCTACATTTATCTCCAACCGTGCTTTAACTTTTCATATAATTAGCGTATTTCTGCCACTAGATAATCAATACATCTTTTTCTCCCATGCATTGAATCTTTACATATTGGAAACATCTACTTTCCATGGGAGATTTTCATCAATCTTATCTAAAATTGAGATTGGTAATTATCTCATTTCTCAAGTGTCTCATTTCAGTAATTCTCCATTCCAAATATATCTATTTTATTTTATTCATAATAATTGTAATTATTATATAGTCATATCCATATTTATTCACTTATACAATATGTGGAATATCATTCCAAGCAATCACAGTTTCATCAATAATTATTTTCTGTTAATTACAATAAGGCTAATTAATACTAAAATAAGAGAGGATATCACATCTTCCTCGCTTTTTGCTACACCTTCCTTAGTGTTAAGTTTCAGTGCTTCCTTTCAGAAAAATACCAGATAATTCTTTTGCATTTCGTCTTCTCACTCCCAGGTATCTTCCTCTGGGGTGAACTGATTCCATTGCACTTTAACCCAAACACAGGCTCGATTCCGAAGCCAGATCTTATTCTTGTTTATAATACAGAGTGGCTATGCTAGGAACTCACCTTTGGGTTCCACCTGTAGCATTTTCCAATCAATAAAATCAGAGTTATCATGTATATATTTCTTAAATAAAGGCACATGAAATACATTATGAACTTTAAGCTAATCGATAAGCTATTGGGCTAACCCGATCGAAGATTCCAAATGGTCCACAAAACCATGGTGCCAATTTTGGGCAAATTCCCATCCTCAATGTACTTTTCCTTCATTTTCTCCTTATTTACACATGATCCCCAATTTCAAATTCTCAATATGGTATTTTCCTATCCGCATAGCTCCTTTGCCGATCTTGAGTGGCCTTCATATTTTTCTGAATTCTTGACACGATCTGCTCTATTTTGTGCAAGGCCTCTGGCCCTAGAATCAATTTACCCTCTTGTTAGATCCAACTAAGAGGTGTGTGGAATTTTCTTCCTTATAGGACTTCAAAAGGACTCATTTTAATAGATATTTGATAGTTGTTGTTGTAGGCAAATTCAACTAGATGTGGAAATCCTTCCCATTTTGCAAGTTTGTTCGTAACATACATTTGAAGCATGTCTTCTAAAATTTGAGTGTTTCTTTCAGTCTATCCATCCATTTGAGGATGGTAGATGTATTTAAATTTAATTTAGTTCCCATGGCCCCAAATAATGATTTCTATAAATTTGAGGTAAACTTGGCATCTCTATCTAATACTATCATTTTTGGTACACCATGCAACTAGAAGATTTCCTTCATCAATATGTTCGCAACATGTGTAGTACCAAAATTCGATTTTATTGGTAAAAATGAGTTTCTTTAATTAGTATATCCACCACCACCATAATTGAGTCATGTTGTCTCTTCGTCTTTGGTAGACCGCTTATGAAGTCTAGAGATTTAATCTCCCACTTCCACTCTGGAATGGGAAGTGTATTAAATAGCCAAGCAGGGTGTTGATATTCTACTTTACTTGTTGGCACTCTAAAAACCTAGAGAAGTAATTTTCTACCTTTTCATTCGTAATGGGCCAAAAGGATTTTTTCCTTAATGCAGTTATCATCTTTTGGTACCTAGGATCTCCTGCATATGACTTTGTATGATACTTATCCATTATCATAAACTTCAGAGTAGGAACATTGGGAATATACAATATTTTCCTATATAACAACAATTTATCAGGACTTTCTTTGTATCTGGGAATGTGAACTTGCTATAATTTCTATTGTAATTATAAATAATTTCGGTCTTCAATTGTAAAATTTTGAATCTTCTCCATGAAATTTGTTTATGTGTTGCTGACTGCTACTTCCATGAGGTTATAAGCTTGTCTACTCAAAGCATCAACTATTTTATTTTCCTTTCCATTTATATGTTTTATATCTAATTCAAATTCACCAAGGAACACCATCCATCTTGCTTGTCTTGCATTTAGATCTGACTAACGAAAGAGATATTTTGGGATA
This sequence comes from Pinus taeda, assembly GCA_000404065.3. Classification (NCBI taxonomy): domain Eukaryota; kingdom Viridiplantae; phylum Streptophyta; class Pinopsida; order Pinales; family Pinaceae; genus Pinus; species Pinus taeda. The sequence continues at coordinate 3,300 of APFE031101429.1, forward strand.
ATATGGTCATTTACTAAAATGAATTTTTTTCCTAACAGATAGTGCCTCCACATTTTCAGGGCATGTATGAAAACAACTAACTCTAAGTCATACACAACATAATTCTTTTCATGAAATTTTAATTTCATGGACTCGTAGTTTATGACAACTTTATCTTGCAACAAAAATCCTCCTAACCCCTCCATGCAACCATCAGTACACACGGTGAATTCCTTGTTAGGATATGCAAGTTTCAAAATGGGGGTTGTTGTAAGTAATATTTTTAGTTTTTCAAAACTACTTTGACATTCGGTATTTGATTCAAACTTAACTCCCTTTTTCTGTAATGAAGTGATAGGATATGTGATTATGGAAAATGCCTCTATAAACAGGGCACAGTTTCCTACTAGCCCCATAAGTAATCGAACAATGGACACATCCTTTTGTATGGGCCAATTTTCCATTGACTCAACTCCCACATCTAACCAAGATATTTTACATTCATGATCTTGTTAGAATTCCATTTAAAATAGCATATATGAACATATATGCATGTTGTAACAAAAAAGGAACATGACAAGAATCAACAACATAAAACACAAGTTGTTGATAACTGAGTTCATCTAGGAGGGACTACGTCTCTGGGTCCGGTGTCAAGAGAGTGTAGGACAATGCATTAAGTGTTGGAAAGAGTGATGATGTACATTCAAGTGTTTTGTCTATCGTACAAGGAATATGCCCTCACGTAGGAGTGGCTCCAAAAGATGTTCCACTATAGGAACTCTCATTCAAAAAAGGACTCCTATAAGTATGACATAATTTCACATATGAAAATAATGAGCATCCTACAAACATGGCATCAAAGGGTTCTCAATTTAGACATACATGGTGACAACATGACTATCCCATCAACATGGTGACAAAGGGATCTCAAGTAAAACATGATGAATCATGACAACAAGTACATCCCACAGATGATTATGCATCACACCAAGTAGGAATCATGAAACAAGCAAGAAAGCAATATGCCACATCAAACATCAAATAGGGATCCGTGCAGCACAATGTATCTCATAGCAAAAATAAGTACATGAACACATTACATATACCTCACATCCTAGGGCCATCTAAAGAAAAGGATGTCAAATTTCTGATGTTGGTCATACCATCAATATCCCGGCATCAATTCTCATGGAATGACTGCTTGCACATTGAATGCTAACACCTACACGCTGCTTTGAAAAGTGGCTGGAAAATGAAATGATCAAAAGGAAAATCTGATTGCACCATCAGATTTTTGGCATCGAATAGGGTAAAATGGACTGTCAAATTTCTGAATTCTGACAAAGTGAGAATATAGGGCTTAATGAATCTCTTATATTCCCCCTAAATTCCTCAAAGATTCCCTCCTCTAGGTCATCTAAAGTTCTGTTGCTTAGATCAAAATTCGGACTACACCATCAAGTTCGTGCCACTGAGTGGTGTAAGATTGACATAAAATTTGTCCAATTTCAACACTGGCAAAATTTCGCCCTCCTAAGAATTTGGCTCAATCATTGTTCTACTTGTGGTTTCCAGGTTCATGGTTCCACCTTGAAAATAATAAAAAAAATATGTCTCGGTCTCTGTACATGCTCCTCTGCTCCTCCATGCTCCCACGCACTAAGGAAGTGCTAGGTTTATATGTAAATGTGGAAGGAAATATCAATGAAGCGCCATAGTGTGTTGCTTATGGTGGAGGTATTAAGGCGGGTAGGTTGGGGGATCAAATCCCCCTTGCCTGATAATTACACAGAACAATTTTTTTGTTTTTATAAAATGGGCACAATTTTATTTTTGATAACTTTTATTTGTTTTATTAAATGGTTTGGGATGGGACACTCATGGTGTGGGCTAGCCACATGGTCGGGCGGGTTCGATTCTCGCTGGCCCAAATATAGAGTATGTTTTGTTATATAGAGGTGAGGGCATGGGCAGGTCCACCGGAGGTGGCCCACCCACCCCTTATTAACATTAATGTGGTACATGGAGTTAGGGCTGACAGGGTTCATGGCTCGTTGGCCATTTTAACATTAAAGTTTTGTTTCATATATAAACAGGCTAGTGGTTCTGATGGAGATGGCGGGATTCATCACCCACCACCTAATCATGTATTTTTTTATTTATTTATTTTATATAACATAATTAGGAATTTTGAATATTTGAAAAATTTATCGAAGGAGTTAATTTAAGTAGACCACAAATTTTCCCGGAGTTTGGCCGAGGTTGGCCGAAATCCATTGTCTCAGTATTGTCCAAATTGTTGCCTCCTTAAGCCTGCCCAGTCACCCAAGTGAACCTTGAACTTTGACTGCTCCTAATATTCGCATAAAGACTCAGTTTAATGAACCATTCACACCACCACGATCATGATGACGACATCCTCAACATGAACCTAGTTCTAGCTTTATCCAAACACTTTGATTTTTGACCCTTCTTGAGTCCTCTTGGACTTTTGCATGTGTCTGGAGCCACTTGGATCAATCCACCCGACTGAGGAGCTTTTGGTCCTCCAAAATCATGAAAAATAATCTGCAACCTCTCTATACTTTGTCCGCATCATAAGCACCTTGAAAGGTTTCGCTTCGATCTCCTTCACCTTTTTTCATTAAAGCCTTAAGTGATGAGACAACACTTGTAGCCTCTGCAAACGTGTTGTACAATTCTGCAAATTACATTCTTGGCTTACTAATGACCCAGGCATTCCATACTTGCCACGAGTTTATGACACATACTTAGTGGTCAAGTTTAAATCAAAATGGAAATAATACCCCAGCTACGAAAAACAAGGCCAACATATCATTGTTGATTCAACAAGTGATGAAAAACACATCATCACTGAAACAAATGATTAGAACAATAAGACCAAACACTATTTTTTCTTTGACAAGTGATGGAAGCACAACATCACTTTCATAGTTTATTATGCAACTCAAAGTAAGACCAGACATCATTGTTCCCAAAACAAGTGATGGAAAACACATCATCACTTTCACATTTTAAAATGCAACATATGATTCACAAAAGCATGACCATGACAAGCTAACATATCTAGAAACCATTTTTCACTGATCGATTTGAATGGATCATCCCCCTTGTGGTCTTTAAGGATCTTCTCTAGATGGAGCCTCCAACATGTGGCCCTTTGGTGGCCACCTCTGTTGCAATGACTACAGTACATCTTCTTCCTCCAGATCTCCTTAACATGTTTCTTTACCTACTCTGCAGAGGGTCTTTCATGCCTCCTCCTTTTGCGTGCTGCTATTATTTTCCAACACTTAGAAAATGTATGGTTATGTAATCGACAAAAGTTACATGTCTTTTGATTCCATCAATTAGGTCCATAATTAACAACATGATTATAATTGAAATGAAAACTCAAATATCGAGACTGGTTATACCTCTCCTTGTTGTCTCTGGTATAAGTATGGTGATGAGAGCTTGCCTAAGCTCTTTCCCTGCAATGGGCACTACCATGAGATGATGGGGATGTGATCCCATAATTCTCATTCCTTGACGATTTCGATGATATATCGGAAGAATTTGACACCTTCAAGAACTCTCCTTCAGTGTATCCCAAGCCTACAAATCGAGGTCTCAATACAACCTGCAATGGTTGATTTATGCCTTGGTTATTAACACCAAGTTCTTCTTCATCCTCGTACCTCATATTGGTAAGGAGCCTCATGTTTGTCGCTATAATTGGTCTCTCCACATCTCCAACAGAAATCATACTATGTGAAGACGAAACCGAAAGGAAATTAACATATTTTACCTTCCCTGTAGAATTGGAAAGAACTAATGAGGGCTGCTCATCATCTGTTGTTGGTGTTGCACTATCTGTCTTGGCAGATTCCCCAACTTCTTTCATGACATAGACAAGTCCTGCCTCACCGGGTAATTCTTCTAATTTGTTGGGGTTGACAATGCCTTGGCCATTTATTCCCAAAGATTTTCCTTCATACCCCATTCTCTTTAACAATATAGAGCCAATTCTTGTGGTATGATTTTCAAAAATAGTGAAATCATCATCAGGAAACATACATGAATTCGGAGAACTACTCTTTACCTCACATGGGTCACACTTCAACTTTTCTATGGCCTCATATTTAGCTTGTAGCTATTGTATCAAACTATGTTTTTCCTCTTTCTCTTCAAGTAGAAGGATCTTCAATTCAACACTCTCTATTTCAATATTCTAGTTGTTGTGCTTTAGTTATTCTAGGGCCTCTTCCGTTTCTCGCAACTGAAGCTGCAACCACTCCTTTTATTCTATCTCTTTTTGTGTAGCTTCATACATTATTTCCACCCTTTGGGAAATTTTGAGCATGGTCTCATACATCACTTTTTCATCTACTTCCACTGCACGTTCCATTATTCATGCTTGCAGTTCACATCCATGCAAAGGCCTCTCTGACACCAAACTTGATCTGAGTTGACTCAACTCCTGGATTTAACCAAGATATTTTACTTTCGTGATGTTGTTATAATTGCATTTAAAATAGCATAAGTGAAGATATATGCATGCTCTAATGAAAAAGGAATATGAAAAGAATCAAAAACATAAATCGCAAGTGTTTGATAATGGAGTTCGTCTAGAAGGGACTACATCTCCATGCCTAGTGTCAAGATGGTGTAGGTCATTGCATTAAGTGTTGGAAAGAGTGATGATGTACATGGATGTATTTTATCTATCATATAAGGAATATGCGCTCATGTAGGAGTGGCTCTAAGAGATGTTCCACTACAAGAACTCTCATTCAGAAAAGGACTCCTATCAGTATAACATAATTTCACATATGACAATAATGAGCATCCTACCAACATGGCATCAAAGGGATCTCAATTCAGACATACATGGTGACAACATGAGTATCCCATCAAAATGAGGACAAGGGGATCTAAAACAAAACATGATGAATCATGACAACAAGTACATCCCACAGATGATTCTGCATCACATCAAGGTGGAATCATGAAACAAGCAAGAAAACAAGATCCCACATCAAACATCAAACATGGATTTGTGCAGCACAATGCATCTCATAGAAAAAAGAAGTACACGAGCACACCGCATATACCTCAAATCGTGGCACCATCTGAAGAAAAGGATGTCAAACTCTTGAATCTAATTGTACAATCAATCTCATGGCATCGAATCTCATGGAATGACTACTCACACATTGAACGTTGGCACCTGCACTCCACTTTGAAAATTCGCTGAAAAATGAAATGAGAAAATGGAAAATATGATTCCACCATCAGATTTGTGGCATCAAATAGGGTAAAGTCGACTGCCAAATTTCTAAATTCTGACAAAGTGAGAATGTGGGGCTTAGGGAATCTTTTAGATTCCCCCTAGATTCCTCAAAGATTCCCTCTCTGGGTCATTTGAAGTTCTGTTGCTCAGATCCAAATTTTGATTGCGCCATCAGGTTCTTATCACTGAGAGGTGTAAGATCGAAATAAAATTTGTCCAATTTGGACACTAGCAAAATTTCGCCCTCCTAAGAATTTGGCTCATTCATTGTTCCGCCTGTGCTTTTCCTAGGTTCATGGTTCTACCTGGAAAATAATAAAAAAATATGTCTCAGTCTGCGTGCACGCTCCTCCACTCCTCCATGATCCTACACACTAAGAAAATGCTAGATTTATATGTAAATGTGGGCGGAAATACCAATGAAGTGCCATAGTGCATTGGTTATGGTGAAGGTATTAAGGTTGGCATGTTGGGCGATCAAATTTCCCCTGTGCCATAATTAGACACAACAATTTTTCTGTTTTTATAAAACGGGCATGGTTCTTTTTATATAATATTTATATATTGTATTAAATGGTGTGGGTTGGGCTGCCCCTGGTGCGGGATGGCCACATGGCCAGGTGGGTTTGATTCCCTCTGGCCCAAATATATGGTATGCTTTGTTATATAGAGGTGGGGGTGTGGGCTGGGTCCACCAAAAGTGGCAAGTGCACCCCAATTAATATTAATGTGGTACATGGAGTTGGGGCTGGTGATGTTCATGGCCCATCGACCATTTTAACACTAAAATTTTGTTTTGTATATAAGCGGGCTAGTGGTTATGATGGAGGTGACAGGGTTCATGGCCCGCCACCTAATCATGTATTTTAAAAAAAATAAAATTATATAACATTATTAGGCATTTTGAAAATTCTGAAAATTGACAAAAGGAGTCAATTTAAGTAGGCCACAAATTCACCTTGAATTTGGCCCAGGTTGGCCGGAATTTGGTGGCCGGGTTTTCTCAAAATTGCTGCCTCCTTAAGCCTCCCTAGTCACCCAAGTCAACCATGAACTTTGATTGCTCTTAACTTTCATATACGGACATGGTTTGATGAACCATTTGCACCACCATGATCACGATGATGAGATCTTCAACATTAGCCTAGTTTGAGCACAGTCCAAGCACTTTGTTTTTTTACCCTTCCTGAGTCCTCTTGGACTTTTGCATGTGTCTGGAGCCATCTAGATCATCCATGGCCCTAATTTTTTCCAGAACAACTGCTAACCTATCCTTAGAAATTATGTGGTCTAGATATTGTATTAGGGTTTTATAAAATTCACATTTGCTAAAGTTTGCGAATAGTTGATTTTCCCTTAATGTTTGCAGTACCAATATTAAGTGTTCGTTGTGTTCCTTTTCATCCCTAGAATATATCATAATGTCATCAATAAAAACCAGCACAAACTTGCCCAAAAGTTTATTGCATGTTATTCATCAAGTACATGAATAGTGCTAGAGCATTTGTAAGTTTGAATGGAAATACTATGAATTGACAGTGTCCATATTGAGTACTAAGCATTGTCTTGTGAATATCCTCATTTCAAATTCTTAACTGATGGTATCTTGTTGTTAAGTCAATATTTGAAAATATGACTACCCCCTGTACTTGATCAAACAGATCGTCAATATGGGGCAATAGATACTTATTTTTGATAGTTACCTTGTTTAGTTGTCAGTAGTCAATGCACATCCTAAAAGTTTCATCTTTATTGTTAACAAATAACATAAATTCGCCCCATGGTGACACACTAGGCCTAATATAACCCTTATCTAGCAACTCTTATAATTATATCTTTAGTTCCAGTAACTCTGATCGGCTCATTTAGTAAGGGGCCATAAACAATGGAGTCACCTGAGGCACCAAATCAAAAGAGAAGTTAATAACTCTATGGTGTGGTAATCTTCTAGAAAAACATCTCGATAGTATTTAATAATTTTAAGGGTATCTAAATGTCGTTTTTCACCCTACTATCCACGCATCTCTATCTAAACCCAAAATAATTTGCACGCTTTACTTTTGTTTCTTTCCATCTGTACTGTTGTAATTTTCCTAACTGATATGCGTTTTGGCACCCCTTCAATTACTTGCATTTGTCCCTGCTAATTTTCACACGTCACTATTTTTGTCAAGAAGTTTATAGTTTCTTTCTACTTTTCTAGTTAATCCATCTTGACTAATACATCATAAGATCCATGTTGGTTAATACATCATAGGATCCTAGCAAGAGTACATTTAAATTTAGTGTAGTCATAGACCCATTCATTCAAGCTAGCATTGTCTTACTTGACTAACTACCCTTCTTTTGGCTCTGGTTGCAAGTTGGACCAGCCATGCATTTTTATATTTTTCAGCTTTAATTTTAGATTTTTCTAATACATGTGGTCAAATATAGCTTAAACTAGCTCCATGGTATATTAAAACAAAAATCGATTGTTTGGAAAGAATACCTTCCATTTCGATCATTATAGATCGATATTCTACTTGTCGATCCTCTAATGTTGGGCTTATGTGGGAATATTCTTGGTAAAGTAATTCGCCATAGTAGGTTCTTGAACATCTTGTATATTTTGTATTGATCTAGTGTTATGTGGAAAATCCATTAATAAATGTGGTTCACCACACCACCAAAAATTTAGCATTCCCTTCTCTTTATCCCCATTTCCTCTTTTAACATTTAGATCCATAGGTTTTGTGCTTACATGGGAGTGTGCTGACTAATTTACATTCACCTTATTTAACCTTTTCCTCTGATGCTCCCATCGAAAGTTTTTAATATATCCTCATTTTGTTCGTTTAACTCCTACCATGGACTTATTTCTATCTTAATTTGGCCAAAATTCACAACCTTCACCTTTATGCCTGAAATGTTGATAACACAACCTAGCCTTCATTATTGCTTCATCCATCTTCTTGAGATTGTCAAACTCAATCCATTCCTTGTACATCGTAGGTAGGTAGTTCATGAACCTTTGTACCTTTGCTTTTTCTTCCTCGATATAAGTTACATACTA
>APFE031101430.1:0-94517 GCA_000404065.3 Pinus taeda
CTTTGACTTTGACTTTCTGAAACTTTGACTTGATGTGGGCCCCACATTGCTTGCCACATCATCCTTGATCATCTGCTTCATCTCCATGTCAAAATTTGACTTATTTTGACTTTGGAAAATTTTTTTAATTTTTCCAATTATTCATTTTTTTGAATTTTTTCTTCATTTTTGCCACTGTCACTGGAAAATTTGCCTTTTGAGGGACTCTGAGTCATTTTTTGACCCCCAAAGTAGGCTCTAGGAGAATGCTGGGCCTCTGAGGATGAATTTTGACTGGTCATACGCCCCAGGCATCTCCTAATGCCACTTATTTATGCCTTTATACAAAAAATAATTAAAAAATCCCGTTTTGCGGGAAATTTTTAACTATTAAAAAATCCTACCTAGACCTAGCCAAATTCCACGAAACTTTACGTGTGATCTAGTATGGTAATATACATCGACCTTAGACACTAAGATGTATCAGGGGCTCAATCTTCAAACCGTCACCTCGGCTTTGGGGTGAGCACGAGTGAAAAAATCCAGAGGATTATCCCCCTCTGAAAAAGAAAGGAAACGAAGATAATTCACCGGATAAAAAAAACACTCCAAGGTGTACTCGTTTGCTGATCGAGTCCCACATCCTAGGCCTGTTACAAAATTCAAGAAACATCATACTAGCATCACTTATTACAATTCCCCGTAGGGTGTGGAATCTGGGTACAAAGAAGAAATATGATGAGAAGATAGAAGGAGAGTTAAAAAACTCTGTTGACTGATGACATCTGACGGTACAAGTGTCCTCTGGATCATCCTTGGGCATGGAGTCTTCAACAAATCATCAGGTGCTACTCCAGTAGTCAACAGGTCCCAGAAGAATTTCACATTTTAGTTAACCCATACAAGAATAAAGATAACAACATACATGCAGTTAACCAGTGAGATAACAAGAATAGCATCTAAATTTGGACTTAGATAAGAGAGAGTATATATCCATTTATCAACTTCGCATTAGAGAAGCTCCAAAGACAATAGTGAAATCCAAACATCATAGTGCATCAGAAAGGCTCCAAAAATTCATCCCAACAAAAGGTGTGAAAATCTCATAACAGATACTACTCCAATCCAAGTGATGATGATGAAAATGAATCATCTCACATCTATTTATACAATCCTCTAGGGGATTTGAATGGCTTAATTTGGACTAATAATGTCCCTAAAATAAAATAATGTGCATAATAACAGTACTTTTGGTGACAAGCCCACCAAAATAGCTCAATAAAACAAGAACAAGCCTCTCAAGAGGGCAAAATGATCAATATAGTGAGTTGTTGGGCATTTGAGGAGGCCTAATGAAGTCTTAAGGGTGCCATGATGTAGAACTGGACTCCAAATATAGTGGGCAAGGAGTCGGCCTTTTTTTGCCAACCAAGAAACCGTGGTGCTCCCAAGTGGGTGTGGGGGCACAAGGACATCCTCATGGGTCTCCAAGTGGATCAGAAATGCCTGTAGACCATCTATAAGGGCTAGGATGATGACATAAGCCCTCCTTCTGCAACAGGAGACATCCTTTGGACCCTGGAACATCGACCAAGTGTATGGTGCATGTGTGGAGTTGGCTGCGCATGGTGAACCAAGTGCATCATCCTCATCCAAAAGGTGGAACATGAGGAATCAACGAGTGTTGTTGGGGATCCACAAAGTACTCTCTGCTATGGTGGAAGCCCATGGCTCTCAATGCTCACCCTACAGGTGCCAATGTGGCCCTATGGAGGGCTAGAACCCCGTATAGGGTGACCAAGCCTAATATGGAGACCCACCTACAATCCTGCATAAGATCCAATGCGTCCCCTTGCCCTCCAATACAACAAATCATTAGAATAATTAAGTAAAAAAGCTTACAAGTCATGGAATCATGCGCAGCTTCATGGTGGCATGCCCTTCCATAGTGGGCTTTCGCATGTATAGGTGTCTCTAAGCTCAATAAGGGGCTAATCAAGGACCCTATTAGGCGGTTTCAATCTTTAAAGGGGGTGACATGTCCATGGTACATCCCTGGAGTGGTAAGTGGAAAATGATATAGTAATAGAACGAAGTGGGGATTGCGGGATTCCTCCAGACCACATGTCATGGTACAAGGGTAGCTATAACAAGGGAAGCCCACACATGGGTATGTCAATGTAGGAGAGAGCAAATCATGGTACATGAGTTACCATGAGTTACCCCAAACTTTGTTTGTTTTCCCATCCTTCCTCATATCCCTTTTGCCTCTAATTGATTTTTCTTCATAATTGCTCGGGGCTCCAAGGGATGAGAGCATGACGTGTAGTATATGGCAATGGACACTGGATACTCCCTTAAGGTGTAGCAGTTCATTACCCACCAAAGGTTTGGACAATCATGGGTTCCTTAATGATGGAGGGGGCTCATCTAGGGCCCATAGGAACCAAGGTTATGGAAATCAATAAGGGATAGGGATCATGTTTGGCTTTTGCCGACGTGCTAAATTCATATGTCCCAACCATCTTTTGCATTTTATGGTACATTTCCTGTTGAGAGTGGTCAAACTATGCTTTTTTATTTTCTTTTTAGTTGCATCAACCTCTGGGCATCATTCTAGGCCGACCCAAGGTGTGGACGAGGGAAGGGGGAGGCTAACCCTATGTGGACCTAGTGGACACATGTGGACCCAGATGGGAAAAGAGATGAATAGGGCTAGAATGAGTGGAAAAGGGGGATGTATGTGGTGTCAGGAAATGGAACCACGCAACCAAAGTCGGGATTTTCCAAGTATTGTCAACCCTAAAGCTAGTGGCCAGTAAAGGAGATCCCATGGGACTAGGATACAAGGCTAACCACGAAATTGGACAGTGGAGACAAGAGTACAGACCTAATCCACTCTTTCCGCTGAACCCCCCACCAATCCATACCCAAAAGTGCCCATGACAAGTAAGGAAAATTACTCAACTACACCAATGAAAAGTTGGCATACCTTCAGGGTTGGGAGGCCCACCTTCAAGCATACAATCATAACAAGCAAGCAAGGGGCCACATGACTGGCTCATGTGGCAGAGATAATGGCACATCGAGCTATCAGCTTATCTGGTGGCTACAAGGGGGCTATTGGTTGCCTGCTAAGGACCATCTAGTAGAAAAAAATTCTCCCATATATGTTGATTTTGGGTAGCATCGAATGTGCTCTAGCTCCGAAATTTTGTGGAGGGGCTAGAATACATGAAATCTACAGAACCCAAAAATTGTTTGGAGAAATTCCACTCGGATGAGGAGTTATTAGCATAATTCATATTTTTAAAGGGTTCCTAAGTCTAAACTTAGGAAAATAAAAATATTAATGGGTATTAATAAGAATATGGCTGAGAAACTTCTAAGTGACAAGGATCAAGTTTTTTTTAATCTTAGCTATTGATTAGGGACTTAATCTTGGCCGTTGATTCATCAACGGGAAAAGTATAAGAAGAGGCTTGAGGGTCAGTTGGAGATACACTCGAGAGATTAGTCAGTTCAATTTTTCTGGGGCATGGTTTGCTAAGAAAATCGAATAGGTGATCTGAGTTGCAGTGAGAGGGGCAGTTCGGCAGAGGGACTTCAGTCTAAGGCCGAGAATACATAGCAAAAAGGCAGAGCAGCACCAAGAGAGACAGTGCAGAGGGAGAGCTCTGACACAGTGATGCAGAGATGCAATGATGTAGTGACACAGTGGAGGCTAAGGGGTCTTAGTGGCACAGTGAGCAGCTCCTAGAGGAGGTGACACAGTTCCAACGTAGAGCTTGGAGCAACCATCGCTGCCCAGCACTGGGAACAGCACAGTCACCTGTGGGGTTTGTTCATCCAGGGGTTGGTCAGGTTTATTCTTTGTTGGGTGAGCTAGATTTGGCACCCTAGCTGTATTCAGAAATCTACTTAATAATATAAATCCTCTATATGCTGCACCAATTTTCCCGCATTGGGTTTTTTCGAGGACGATTGTAGTGCCCCTTGTGTATTTGTCTCGTTCTATTTCAATTCATGATGTGTATGTATGTGTAGTCTGCAATAGTGTTTTCATCGCTTTTTAAACTATTAAATAACTTGTTGAATGTAAAAACAAGTAGGAGAAGATAAATTGGTGATTGCAATAGGATTTATGATGTGTAGATTCATAAATTTTCACATGGTATCATAGCATTGCAAATCATAGGAGACTGAAGACACCAGCCGAGAGATCCAGAGAATTTGCTACAGAGAAGCAGTTGTCCCAAGTGACAGCCTTGTTCTAGAGCTAGAGATGCAGAGGGAGAGTGATGTAGTGCAGAAGAGGTGACGCAAAGTCTCACACAGTGCCTGCATTAGCATTCTGAGCCAGGTGAGGGTGACACAGTAGCGGGAAGGAGCCCACGCAGTAACTAAGTTAGCTATCTAGGCCAGCGCAGAAGCAGAGAGGGGCAGATCAGGCTCACACAGAGCCACGTAATCTTTCTGGACCAGGAAGGAGTGACACAACAACCAGGAGGAGCTGATCTTGCTCACGTAGTGATTGTGTAGAGCCAAAGGAGCTCAGATTCTTCAGTTGTCGGGGCTGGGGGAGCAGAGAAAATTCGAACTGAGGAGCTAGTGGGACGTAGTTGCTGTTGGTGCAAAACGGTGTCTGTGGAGACAAAGCCAAGGTAGAGGGAGTCACTGCCTTGACAGGTTTCTAGCCAAAGAAATCTAGATCTGGGCTGCAGCAACAAACGAGGATTGGAGAGGAGTGATTCGACATTTGGCCGGAGGATTTCCATGAAGGAAATCAAGACTCAGAGGGAATCTAGAGGAGCTTGTTCCTTAGAGGGTTTCTTGCGCCAAAGAAATCAAGATCCAAGTCTTGCTAGATTGACAATAGGAGAGGGAGAAGAGAACCAGTCTTATTTTTTTAGCAGAGATGGTAGTGAATGGATTGAGGGATCAGGACAGATTAGATGGAGCACCCAATTTTGTCATCTGGAAGACCAGGATCCTGGCAATCCTAGACAAACATCACATCAAGGACTATGCCTTGAGAGTAGTTATTTCAGTCGGCGTTGATCCGTTAAAGAAGTACGAGGAGGCATAGGCGAAGGCTAAGTGCATGATCCTAGATGGGGTCAATGATCATATAGTACCACACTTGCTGAGAAGGAAATAGCAAGGGAGATGTGGGAGACGTTGACCACCTTGTACCAAGGCACTTCCGTCCAAATGCTATTAGAAAATCAGCTGAGATAATACCATATGCAGAAGGGAGAAGAGATCGATTCCTTCTTGCTCAGGTTGCAAAGGATTCATGACTAGTTGACTTCTGTGGGTCTACACCAGATCCTGAGTTCATGGTCAGGACTGCCCTAAATGCAGTCACCTAGGAATGGGAGACATTTATCCAAAGTATCTTGTGTTGATTTGTGGTAGAATCAGATGTGCTCTAGCCATGAAAATTGGTGGAGAGGCTAAGGCACATAAGATCTCCAAGACCCAGAAATGCTTTGGGGAAATTCCACTCGGTTTTTGCAGTCTGACTAGGGTTTGACCAGCGTTGACTTTGACTTTTTGGGCATCTTTTGACTTTGATTTTCAGGGTGAATTTTTATCTCCGCAGGATGATTTTTTGGGCACAGGAACCAAGGCAAAAGGATCACTTTGACTTACATTGACCACAGGCCTGTTTGACCGTAGGGTTGACTTTAGGTTGGACAAGTTTGATGGTAGACTTTATCATTGTTTTGGACTGTCTTTGACCAACAAGGAAGGCCAAGCTTGACTAAGGTTGACCGAGCTCAAGGAGGCAAGTTTGACTGCTAGATTGACCATCTTTGACTTTATGGTTAGGGTTGAATTTGATTGTAGTTGACTGCAAATTTGACAGGGTTGTTTTGATTTTGATTTGGCAAGTCAATTTTGATTTTTTGTACTCTCTCTTTGTTGAACATTTGATATAATAATAAGAAGAATTGATCAAAAGGTTTTCCCCACATTGGGATTTTTTCCTTGGTATCTTGCAAATCTGGTGTCCTCTTGTCTTAGCTTGTCTTCTACGTTTTATTTTATGTTTTATCTATAGTTACTGTCAATGTGATTTATGGTTAATTTGATTGATATCGGAAACTAATTTGTAAATTGTCATTAGGTTGCTTAAAGCACATTCAAGTAATTGTGATAAGCATAGAACATACCATTGTTATCAAAATTTAAATGGTTTCAAAGCCCTGGTGAAGACAAAGCCCAAGAAAGAGAGAAAAGCAATCACCAAGAGAGGTTTATTGGACAAGTTTCAATGGCTTCTTCATCTTATTTCAAGATTGAGGACAAGCTCAATGACAAATCTAACTATCATGCATGGAAGATGACTTTGGACTTGACTTTGGAGGAGCATGAAGTATTGGACTATGTGCAGGGAAAAGTAGTGGAGCCTCCTTCAAATACACCGACTGCTGCTAAGACAAAGTATAGGAAAGGTGAGGTCAAAGCAAAGATAATTTTGGTTGACTCTATTCAAAACTAAGTTGCACGAAACGGGGAAACGGGTACGAGTTTCCGAAACGGGAAGCGATACGAAACGCGACCTCCCCAAATTTTGGAAACGGAGAAACACGATATATATATATATATATATATATATGTGTGCAATCATAAAGCATAAATGATACATTATAATTTATTACACTTAAACATTAAGATTTAATTTACATCACATTTACTCATGAATGATCACATAATGAAAATAAAAATATCGGAATATCCAAAAGCAACCTTTATTATATATCCAAATCTCAAAATCAGCCTTTATTTATATTAATATATGAAGCTGCAAGTACAATAAAGACTATAAGGCTGCAAGAGAGAGATCCAAATCAGGATTTTCTGCATCCACATCCCATTTTTTAGAAGGACCACTGTTGTATTGGGAGTTTCCTCCTACATAGTCGAACGACCTTAGTGCTCTTGATTAAATACACATTCATACCCTAGTACCCTACATGATCTTGATTATTGGGAGTTTCCCCTGCATAGAGGGCTTGGTTCTCTTGATTAAATACAAGTTCCATACCCTAGTACATGATAAAATCCAATGGAAACATTGCAATCCCTCCAATCCTGAAATCCT
Source organism: Pinus taeda (assembly GCA_000404065.3). Taxonomy (NCBI): domain Eukaryota; kingdom Viridiplantae; phylum Streptophyta; class Pinopsida; order Pinales; family Pinaceae; genus Pinus; species Pinus taeda. The sequence continues at coordinate 7,094 of APFE031101430.1, forward strand.
GAAAAACAAATAAGTCTACTGGATTTTGAGTGAGATCTAAAATTCTACTTTCTCCATATGAAATCCAATGAGGGTGAAACCACTCTCAAACATCCTGAGTCATTTCATGGTAATGTTAAAAATTTAAGTAAAAGGATGAAAATGAAAAATATCCCTCAAACTTCCTGATGAATTGCATATCAACACTAGGGCAAAAATTCACTTTTATAACTTTAGACACATATCTAGAAGCAACAAGAAGTCACTAACATACCCTAAAAGTAAATTAAAAAACAAATTAAAAAAAAAAAAAAACACAAGTTAATGAGGAAACATGGGTTGTACCGCCCTGAAGGCTGAAACGCGTTTTTGGCCGTACTGGCCACGTTTCCGTTTTGGGAAACATGGCAGTACGTTCCGGCCGTACCAAACGCGTTTCCGCGTTTCGTACCTGTTTCCGTACAGAAACGGACCTCTATACCATGTTTCCTGCAACATAGGTTAGAAGAAGCTATACATTGGTTGGCTCAATATAATGCCTTTGATGATACTAACGATGATTAGAGGAAACTGATATGAAAGATTGATGGCCTGAACCCTGTCACAGATTGAAGAAAGAGTTTGGCTCCATAACATGCAGGAAGGTCAAAGCTCAATATGATGAGATGCAAAGGAAAGGAGGAGCCATACAGTTTCTACTCATGGAAGAACTAGTAGCTGATGTATTGATGAAGTTTGAGACAAGCTAAAGAGCTTGTGGTTATGAAGTAAGGAATCTCCTCTATGCTTAAGAGGGAGTAAGAGGGAGTGATGTTAGACATCATATTCTCCATATGTCATGCACTAGACCAGGACTAACAACCGTAAGTCTAGTAAAGGCACTAGGAGGGAGAAGGAAGGATTGGATATGCATTTGGAACTAGTACTCCTTGAGGATTGGGAATCCAAGATAGGAAGTAGTCCCATGGGCCGACACTCTTTGAGGATTGGACAGGGTATCCAAGACAAGAGTGGTCGAAGAGGACCAATATTCTTTGAGCCTTTGAGGATTAGGAATCCAAGATAAGAATAGTCCTAGAAGGACATGCCCGGTGAACATTTGGATCGGGTATGTGCCTTGAGAGGTAGTGTAGTGTCTCACGTAAAGCTTCCCAACATTGTGCTCTAATCTTGTGGAGAGTTAGAGTTTGTTAGTCAAGGCCTTGCTATGTTGACAATGATGGTTATGATGTTGATGCTAAAAGATGGATTATCAATCTGACCCTTCTTGTGAGAATATTTCAGTGTAAGAATATCCTTGTACCAGATATGTAATTATGAATACCTCCCTAGTTAATAGGGAGTGTTGGAGAATGTAACTAGTTTCAGTCTCCATAATGACCTTTGTGCTTACGTCATTGTATATTTTTGTAAAAAGAAAAAAAGAATTATTTTCTAGCATGGGTTTCATGCTCAAGTTGATTTATTGCTAGGTCAAGCATGTTCTTCATGCTTCTAGGGTTTGTCCAGTCAAAAAATTATTTTTCATAAGTCTTGAAGTCAAGTCCCATTTGGACTTTGATAAGAAAGTGGAAAAAGAATTTTTTTTGAGTCAAAATGTCAATTTTAGTCCCTACAAGACCAAGTCAGCCCTATTTGGGGTAATTCAACTTTCTGGATGTGTATATATAAGAGCATCTCGACCTCATTTGGTATCCATCTCAAGAAAGTTTGATCTCTTGTGCAAAAAGGGAGAAAAATCAGTGAAAATGACAAGGAAGGAAGTCTAAGTTAAAGGAGGGAGAAAGCGAGATCAAAGAAGACGAAAATCTGACCTAAATATCCCATGTGCGAAATTTCATAGTTGCAGGAGGACCAAAAATTGCAAGTCTGTTGCAGGAGGCCGAAATTCTGTTGCAGGGGCTGAAATTTGAAATTTGACCAATTTTGGAAGGGTTTGACTTTCATCCACTTGAGGAGACTTTGAGTTGTTGGAAGAACTTGGAAGGAGGGTTGAGTTGGGGCTTGTGAGTGGACTTGGTATTGGTGTTTGGATCTTGGATTTCTCATTTGATCTGATTCTATAAGAAGAGAAGAAATTCTTTATGGGTTTTCCCCTTGGAGGGGTTTTTCCCTAGCTTGGAGCCTACATCTTGTGTTCATTGTCTTTTATGATCTTCATGGTTTATGGTCTTGATAATTGTTTGATGAAAAGAATCTAATAAAGAATAATAAGAAGTCAACATAAGTTCACAAGCAGTTATCAAGGTCAGCATAATTGTTTTAATTGTTGCCCTACTAGATTCTCCAACAGAAAGCACTACAACTATGCCTATGTATGATGGTTCTAGCTCCCCAAGAGGTCAAATATTAATGACATTGAACACCTACTAGTTGAACCACTCCTATTTGTGCACTTGTGTGGATGGTTCAAGTCATTTAATGGAATTATTTGGCATGCTTGAGATTGGTTACTGGCTGTTGATTTGGGGTAGCATCGGATGTTCTCTAGCCTTGAAAATGAGGCTAAAGCACATGAGATCTCCAAGACCCATAAATGGTTTGGGTAGAATCTAACCAGTTATGGAGATATTAAAATAATTAATATTTTTAATGGAGTCCTTAAGTCTAAACATAGGGAAATTAAAATATTAAGGTGAATTAATATAAAACTGAGTTAGAATGGTTCAAAAGTCATAGATCAAGCCAGATCTCATCTTAGCCGTTGATTAGGGACTTAATCTCGGTTGTTGAATTTTCAACGAGAAAAGTATAAGAAGAGGCTTGAGGGTCAGTTGGAGAACACACTGAGTTGATCAAGATTTCGATTTTCTGGGCAGGGTTCGCTGAGGAAATCGAAAGAGTAATCAGAGTTGCAACTAAGGGGCAGTGAATACAGAAGCAAAGAGGCAAAGATAGCACGAGGAGGATCAGCGCAGAAGCTAGGAGAGGGATGCAGAGCCAGCCAGAAGTTCACGTAGAGCCAGCCAGGGCTCACGCAGAGGCAGCCAAGAGCTGCGCAGTGCCTCAGAGAGCCAACATGGATGACGCAAAGGCTCTAAGGGTTGACATAGTGCTTCTAGAGGCTGATGTGGGATGAGCTAGGGTTACGTTGGACAGACGCTGGGCCAAAAAGGGCTGATGCAGTCCCTAGAGGCTGACGCTGGGGTTTTCATGGGGTAGATTGGAGCTAAGAGCTGTAGGAATGTTTATCTGAGGTTTTAGTCGGAACATCTGTCTCCGACTGAGAGGTACGACTATCGAGATTATTCTCTGTTGGGTGAGCCGGTTTTGGCACCCAGATTGTATTTTGAAACTGCTTAACAATTAAAATCCTCATATCGCTGCACTGGTTTTCCCGCATTGGGTTTTTCCGGGGACATTGGTCCCAAAAACAACGGTGTCACTTGTGTGCTTGTTTTGTTTCCTTCAGTTGATGATCTGTAATGTGTTAAGCATGTACTTGTATTTATTTTCAATATTTACATGGTAAATGTTTAGTCAATTTAGTGTTCCTAAATTGATGTCATTAATTGTCAACCCGGGGCTCGTAAGCTGATGAAGTGAAGGTGTACTATATGTACTTAAGCAACCTCTTAAAGCTTTTTGTCGTTTGGGGTGTTGTTTGTGGTTAATTTATCTTCCTAAGATGGAGTGATGTATTTATAAACAGATGAGTGATGGTGTGTGTAAGGTGAATTCTAGATGAGTGAAGGTGTGTGATTAGTGGTTTCTAACTACTTGCTGAAAAGGAAAAAAACTTGAAGGAAATAAATGAATTAAAATGAACTGAAAGCAAAAATCCACTTTCTAATGGCATTAGACACTATTCATGCTGCTGCAAATAAAAGGTAAGAAAATCACTTAAAAGACCAATGATAATGTTTATCTCTTCCTAACTCTCTGCCTCTAACACATAGTACTGTGTAAGAAACGATTAGGAAGTAGCTAAAGATAAGTCTAAGAAATGATAAAAATGAGAAAAATCTACTTTAAAGACTAGTTATAATGTTTTTCTCTTTCTAACTCTCTGCCTCTAGCACATAGTATTGTGTAAAGCACGATTAGAAAGTAGTTAAAGATTAGTCTAAAAAAGTACCCAAAGTTAGCTACAAGTTATTAGTATTCTGATCTCAAAAGATAAACAATTTATGATAAAGAGACCATTCATATGTTAGCAGACAGATTTGAGAAATAAAACTAAAAATCAGCTATGAAAATAAAGTAAAGGTAGCAACTATGAATCTGTCAACTGAAACTACCACTAGACATAAAGCAAATACATAAACACAAGCAATCCCAAGTTAAAAACCTGCAAAAGAACAATGCTGATCAGCTTAAAATAAAGGCTGGAAATGAAATAACATGAAAGTAAATTACGCTGTACATGTGTCAAGAAAAGGAAATGCTGAATGGAAATAAGGAAATGCTGAACATAAAATACTATACAAGGCTAACATGAACAGGGGCCCTCCATTCATATAACCCAAAGAAGACTCAAGGTATTGAAAACTTCAGAACAACACTGCTTCTATTACTCCATGTGCAGAAAATCACAGTCAAGAGTGCTAGAACAACACTATTAAAATAGAGTCTTGAAATGCACTAAAATTATAACAGGTTCATAAAAACACAGCAATAATAAAGTTATCTAAGCGTACGCAGACGCAAGTTTTTATAGGCATCTAAAGGATAGCCTAACGCGTAATAAAGGTTTAATTAACACGTCATAAGCCTGCGTGGATAGCTGGAGGTTCTGGTCGTTATGGGCATTGAATCCAGAGTTGGATTATGTCTCCCACAACATGCGTAACATGGACAAGTCACCGTTTGAACTGACATGACCCAACAGCTTACGTATCACCGTTAAGCTGCCTTTGTTGACCGTAACTTGACCCTTGTTGACCGGAGGTGCAGATGACATGGATGGTTGAACCAATAGCACAGGAACGTCGAGCACCTTGATTCCGAAGTGCCCATGTGGCTCATTTGGCAAAATGACACGTGGAACCTTGAGATTAACAAAAAGGCTGCGGAATCACCAGATGGCTGTGGAATCAACAGATGGCTGTGGAATCGGCAGGGGGCTGCGGAATGCCTGTAAATATGTCAAAATCTAAACAAAACAGTCACACATTAGCAAAGCTCACTTGATCATGCTTAATGACATCTAATGTAATGATCTGGGTGGTTTTACCTTGAAAATGAGGCAAAAGAGAGAGGTAAGTGATGAAAAACAGTAGGTAATAGTGGATGGTGAGGTGTAAGTTAGAGGCTCTACAGTGGGCCACCACCCCTACCACCCCACAACAATTAACGTATATGCCATATGTTAATGAGGAGGCTGGTGGGGTTTAAATCTGCCCGACCCATGTGGGCCAGTCCCCACCAGGCGGCCCCATGAAAAAACCATGTACCATAAAGAACGGTACCCCACGTTTGAATAACCAAAACCATGTCAGGGCCCATCACAAAGTTAATGCGCCCACATACAACCAACGTACCACCTCCGCATCCATAAAAAATTTAATTTGCCAGCTCCATACCATTTTTAATGACGGTTATGGATACGGTTATAACAAAAGGATTTTTGCATGGTAATTTGGGAGGGGCGGGATTTGATCCCCCGATCCCTCCTCAACAAATTGCTTTATTTACCATTACACCAAACCAAAATCTTTTATATAAACCCTCATGTCATCAGTGCACCGAAGAGGCAGGAACCAGGAGCGGGCATGAATTTTGAGGTGGAGGAGGTGGTGCACGTAGTTCAAGGTAGCATTTTGCAAGAGGGCTGAATTCTCACTTTGTCAAATTTTGACAAATTTTATATCGTTTCAGCACTTCTCGATGCCAGGAATACAATGGGGTTGTCTATTTCTCAATCAAAGTTCTACTTTTTTTGGCCATTTTTTAGTATGCATGTGGAACTATGATTGTTGTAGAAACAGGAGCGAAACCATGTGAAATTTTCCCGAGGAGGTGTTTTTTCTCCATGTCAGAATATAGTCAAATTTACAGTCATTTTTCATAGTTTTCCATAGGCATCACAATGGCAAGGTCAGATTCACAGTTTGAGTTGTAGATTTCCTGTCCACCCATGGAGCAAAATATTTGAGGAATCTAGGGGGAATCTAAAAGATTCCTTGAGCACTAGATTCTCAATTTCTCAAAATTCAAACATTGGATAGTCGATTTTGCACTATTTGACACCACAAATTTAATGGTGCATTTAGATTTCTCATTTTCTCATTCTATTATTTAGCCACTTTTCTAGGTGGAATGCAGGTGTTAGTGTTTATGTGCAAGCAGCGATTTCCATGTGATTGATAAAGTGAGATTGATGGCACGAACAACTTTAGCAATTTGACATCTTCTTCTTCAGATGGCCCTTAGTTGTGAGGTATATGTTGTGTGTTCATGTACTTCTTTTACTATGCATTGTGCTGCATAGATCTCTATTTGATGTTTGATGAGGGATCTTGTTTATTTCTTGTTTTTATGATTCCCGCTTGATGTGATGTGGAATCGTCTGTGTGATTTAATTGTGGTCATGATTTGTCATGTTATGTTTTGATATCCTTTTTTTGTATGTTGATGGGATACTCAAGTGTTATCGGGAAATCTAGTGTCTATGCAGAGCTTCTAGTCCCACTAAGACCGGTAGCTATCTTAGAAACAAATAGATTAAAGTTACTTTCGCTTTCCTTTACGAGAATTATATAGGAGAGGAGAAAATAATACCAACCTCGATCTTTCGCTTGGTTCTCTACTTGTTCCTTCTCCCCTTTGATAGATCTTTGCCGCTCCTCCTTTGACCACTCTGCTTCAAAGAGTACCTGTAAAGTCAAAGCAACATAATAAATCCAAAGTATAGAGATCTACAATCGTAAACAATATAGGACCAGATATATATTGACCACAGACATGCATATATTAGAAAACATACAAACATATATTAGCTTTATTGATATAGAGATTAGAAGAGAGGATTACAACCCATTGATCTGACCCAGCGTCATCCTCCCAACATGAAATCCCTTCTTCACCTCATGAAAATCTTAGATCACCCAACACTATGATATTCCACTAGGAAACTAGTAGCACTTCCTTACAAGATACAAGGTTCCATCCCCTGTATCTTTGGGATGAGGGATCCATATAGATGATTGTAAGAGGGTGAGTCAGCTTCTGTGATTTTGATTAGTGTCCTTCTCTAATAGTTCTTGATTCCACTTGGAGATTGATGATCTCTTACTCATCCCTAGGTGAATTCAGAGAGGCAAGTGTCATATGAGAAGTTTCTGGAAGATCCCATGATCATCCACCTTGCAAACTATCTCTGCCATTTGTCTAATCTCACCCAACGCACCCTACAAAAGGGATTTCCAGTATGCATCGCACTTTTTACACTGAGAAGGTGAGATCCAGTGCACCCTCTACACTGAGTAGTTTGTGTGGTCAAGTTTTGACCAGCTCTGAGCAGTTTTCTATGGAGAACATCTGGGAGATGATGTAATCAGCTGACCTTGTTCCTTTAGGGCATGAAACAACACTTTTAGGGACTCAGAAGCCCTTGGTTTGTGGACATATGTGATTGGGGTTGCAGTGCCCAAATATGTCTATAACAGTTGCCCCCTAAAGCATAAGGTCAAAAATCTTTTGATGTCGGGTGAAATGCTTTATCATGAGGGTCCGAGGTTCTTTCGAACTGGAAGGTGACCTGTAATAAGATACAATACAATACATTATCTTCATAACATTTTCATGACCTAGCTGAGGTGGGCATTCCCATGCTCAGCTTTATAAATTCATTTTCATGTACATAGGACACACAATTGTCTGTGTGACAGACTGATGATTCTGGTAGAGCCATCATCCTTTGATTCAGATGATTATCTATGCAGCAATTATGTACATTTGATGTCTTTATTTTCTTTAATATATCGCAGCTCGGATGGATGAAACTAGATCCGGGGTCTTCAAAATCATCCAATATTTGCCTGAAGTACAAGTCGACTCCAGAACATTTTTCACATGGATCGACTTGTACTTCAGGCAAATATTGTTGACCAATACCTATTTATTTTTGTCAAGCTTGAGGAGGATAACATATGCGTGTTCTTAATTTGCCCTTCGGGCAAACCCGTCGCTATGTTTTAACGAGCCTAGCGACAATGAAACTCGTTCTCATCTCTATGGACATGTTTGTCGCTATTGGTTTTAACGAGTTTAATAACAAAGACAACTTGGTCCTTTTTCAATTTTAGAGAGTCTGAAAAGGGATGGAAAGGAAACTCTAGTAATCTTTTTTCATCATATAATCCCTTAAGTCCAAAAAGGTATAAAATAATATGAAAGGGATGAATTTTCGATAGTTTTAACGAGCCGAACAAGACAAGCGCTCGATATTTTTGTGTAATAATCCCTCAAGTCCAAAAAGATTAAAATCTAGAGGGATAACACTCCCGGTAACTTTAACGAGCTGGAGAGGCCAACTGCTCGATAATCGTTTCACATTTTACGAGTCAGATGAAAAGAGCTTAAAGGAAACTCGTCTTTGAGGAACGAGTGATATTTTCGGGTAGCTGCTAATTCTAGGTAAGGTTTGGAATTTTCTAATCATGGCAGTGTCACAAGGATGGCTAACAGAGTCACTCTTCGCAGCTGTTCCTCAAAAGGGTAAACAATCAAATGGAGGTGTATGATCGGCTAAACAGAGTGGAGGTGATGGCAAGAACATGACCAAGGCTCAAAAGTTGATGATAATGCATTCACAATGGTTATTTACCAGAGGTTGGTTCATTTTTTAGTGAGCTTAAATTCTGGGAGAACATTTGCTCATCACTGAGGTTTAATTTTTAACGAGCTTGAACTTCGTATAAAAACTGCTCGTGATAATGGTCATTGATATTCGACTCACTGTTAACACTATGTTATTTTGACGGTCGTACTACCTGTTCAATTGTTCCATCAAACTAATTAGAAATGAAAACACATGCTTGAAAAATGAGTTAAAACACTAATACCCTACTTGAATTACGTGAAAAGTAATTTAAAAGTGGTTTTTACCCCTCATTTTACCATTTCATTTCAACTTGAGATTATTGGAGCTTTGGAGGTGCTTTCCCCCTCAATTTTCACTAGCTGATTCTGGGAGATTCTGTGGATGATCCTTGGTGATGTCTGGACCAGGTAGGAGCTAAACTTGTGCTCTTTAGTTGCATTCCTTTATTTTTGAATTCTGAGCATGTTTCCCTATTTTCCTAAGCCTATGGGGTTTGAACAATTCACTCTGCCCCCATCGCACCCTGTGTACATCAAAAGCTGTGATGCATACAGGGCTGGCCACTAGCCAGTCAATATGCATTGCTCCTAGTACACAACTAGGGTGCGATGGGCGCAAGGAGGGAACTTTATGCACTATTTTTCATAGAAATTTTGCATGTTTTTTGCCAAATCAGGATCCTAACTCTTCTCTTGTTTGTTTTCAGAGATGTATCGAAGAAAAATGGTTCTTACATGGCGAGAACATGAGCATGAAGAAGAGGACATGGTTTCTTTACATGATCTGGGTACAGTAACTGCATTGCAGAACTGCAGTTTGCTCACGTTATTCCGCATCTCTAGCATGAGGCAACAAATCAACTTGTTGCAATATTTCCTTGATGCATGGGATTCTACCAACCAGGTGTTCTAGATTAGAGGCAAATCCATCCCCTTTACTGTCATGGACATCTATTTTTGGACTGGTTTATCAAGGCGTGCTGCCCATCTCTCACTATCAAGTTCCGCCCATGGGGGCGAATCCGTAAGGGATTATATTTTCCTATATTGTAGAGAAGGATCTCAGTCGAGTAGGGATGGCAAGATCAACATCCGAGATGTCACTGACCAGTATTTGAGGACCATCTTGTTCACCTTTGCTAGACTGGCTGGTAGTGCAGCTCTTCACTTGGCCAACAAGTCCTATATGCAGTATGCCTTAAAATTCCTTGAATCGAAGGTGTTCAACTGGTGTGATGCAGTACTACCAGTAATAAAAGAACAGCTTACCAAGGTAAAAAATGGACAATCTAAGAACTTTGGCTATGGTTCCATTTTGACCACCTTCGCCTTGGAGAATATCCCACTGATGCAGCCGCAATACATTTCACTTGGTTCGCAGCCACCGACTGAGCCACGGATGCAGAGATGGGTTGACCTTATGGCCCAACATGCTGGTCAGCCACAGGTTTCTTTCTTTGATGCCTTCTTTGATTGGTTCAACCGTCAGGAGATGGTTTATGTCCATATGTTGGTATGGATTTCCGGGGTGACCCAGATTTGGTGCTGCCGGCTGGTGAGCAGTGGAGTGCTATAGGTAAAATTTCTGACCATATCTTTGTTTATTGTTCTTATAATGTTCCTGTGCTTTCTTTTATCAAGACTAATCAAAACTCATGTGCTCATGCAGATATTGGACCGGTGCGACCAACAGTGTTCCTGAGAGCACCAGCTATCGTTCTAGCAGAAGAGGTTGTAGGGAGGGTTGTCCTTCATGACCTAGATGTGGCCAAGGCTCTTGCAGCATTGTAGGATCAGATCGAAGGCCTCACTCTCGGTATCCCGAATGTGAGGACTGACGAGATGCCTATGAGGTTACAGCGATATACTACTAGCGTGCCATGTCGATGGACTAGGCTTTTACACATGATTACACAGGTGGTGACTTGTTATCACTAGCACCATTAGACTAGGGTGCCCCCTAGTATTTTGAGTTTTTGGGTCATTTGACCAATTTTGTCTCGGTCACAAAACGCTGTGTAAACCATAAATAGTTATATATATATTTTTTGTTTTTGGAGCTTCATTTTGGTTAAGTTACATGATCTTGATGCAAATATTGATGAAATGCTTTTCTTTTATAAACATCGCAAATGTCTATCTAACACATAATTTTCCAATCAATCTATTAATGTGTTTAAGTCTCTGGAAATATGATGATATTGGATTGAATTGAACTGTCTTTCCAAAATTTTGACCTTTAGGAACATGCAATAGATAGCTGGATTCCATACAGAGTAGATACTGGTGAGTTGTAGAATGACGAGTTGTGAGTCAATCCTGATGACAAGTCAGCGCATGCCATGCGCGGTGGCATCAGAGGGGAGCTCTATCAACATGTTGTATTCAGCGATGTTGTTCATTGATTGACCAATACACGCCCCTCTGAAAAATACTAACTCACCATTTGGATCAAAGATGGCCCAGGCTGTGGAAGATAGGTTCTACGAACTACGACTCGCTCCGTCGACATATGCAAAAATGATTCGACTAGGTTCTACATATGCAACAAATGCAAAAGTGGATTACCTAACCAAAACAATTTCTCTTGGCGAAAACAAAAATGTAACAAAAGCATAGGGGTTACTATACTGAGTTAAGCATAGTAACGCTTAAGGTATAACCCATTGCGGGGTTGCTCCAGTGGAATCCCATCATAATCCACTAACTCTTAGGCTCCTTTTTCTAATACACGCTTAACAATATAGGAGCACATCCATAAAGATTTGAACTTACCTGCTCCTAATTTGTCGGGCTCTTGGTCGTAAAGTAAGACCAGGTCACCTTCTGAGAAGGCACGGGGTTTGACATTCTTGTCAAACTATGCCTTGACTTTTATCTTATTGGCTTCATTAGCCAAGGCGTCATCACGATGGGTTTCATCCAATTGGATTAATTCCAAGAAATGAGCCTCCTCTTCTGAAGTTTCGGGGAGAAGGTCGACTGCGAGCTTGAGGGATGAGATTTCGCACTGAATTGGTAAGATTGCTTCCAGGCCATACACCAGCTGAAAGGATGTAAACCCGGTTGCATTCCTCACCGATGTCTAGTATGCCCGTAAAGCTAAGTACATGATCAGGTGCCAACTTCGTTTATGGACTTCGATCATCCTCTACAACATGCGCTCCAGGACTTTGTTGATTTCCTCAACTTGTCTGTTAGCTTGCAGATAATATAGAGTAGAGTTGTCGTGGGACAGTCCTAATTTGGCAGCCAACTCAACCATCATGTGATTGTGAAAATGCAATCGATGGTCTGTAACTATAGCTTGTGGAACACTGAATCTGGAGACTACATGATTGAAAAAGAAAAGAGCAGACTTTTCGTCACTGTTGTTTAATGTAGGCATCGCCTCGGCCCATTTCGTAAAATAGTCGACTGTGACTATGATATACCCATGCCCCCCGGCCAAGGTGGGGTTACAAGTCGTGAAATCTATGCCCCATTTGGCGTATGGCCCAACAACAACTACTGGATGCAGAGGTGCAGGTGGAATTATGGTTTTGCGATCGAAGATTTGACAAGCATGGAAACTCCTGACTGTGGTTATGCAATCCTTGAACATGGTTGGCCAGAAGTATCATGCTCATAAAATATTTTGAGTCGTAGCATAACTAGATTCATGCCCCTCGCACACGCTTGAATGAAAATCATTCAGGACTTTTTGGGCCTCCTCATGGGTGAGGCACCTCTATAGAACTGTATTGATACCACGACGGTAAAGTGTATCACTAACAATCATGTAGTCTTTTGTTTGGTATCGAGTACGTCGCTGCTCTAAACGGGAGGTATTAGACCTATATGTTTGGGTCTTGAGATAGATGATTATATATCCATACCACGGATCGTTTGAAGATATCAGAAACAAAGATTCATCCACAATTGTTACATTGGATGTTGAATTGTTGGATGACGATGGGAAATCGCATAGTAACTCCGCGAAAACCAGGGCTTTCTTTGATTTTGATTTTACGAATTCCAGATCAAACTCTTGCAAAATTTCTATCCATTTGGAATATTTTCCCCGAGTAATTGTCGCGACAAGATATAAGTCATGGGGTTGCAATCTAACAAAATGCTAGTTTTTCGAAAGTGGATATAGTGTCGAAATATTTGTATCGCTTGAACAGTCGTGAGAGCTAGCTTTTCAACATAGGAGTACTTGGTTTCTGTATCATTTAAGTTTTGACTTAAATAATATATAGGATGTTCAATTCCATTGTCTTCCTTAACTAAAACCATTTCTATGGTCGTATCTGCTGCAACCAGATACATGTTATAGTATTTTTGATAATCAGGAGCATACATTAATGATGCTTTTATTAGGGATTCCTTTAAAGCATCAAAGGAAGCTTGTGCGACCTGATCCCAGATGAAGGGTACTTCTTTTTTCAATAGACAAATATAACCTTTAGCAATTTCGGCATAATTTGGAATGAACCTCGTCAGAAAGTTTGCTTTCCCTTGGAGTTTCTGAATCTGAAGCAAATTTGAAGGTGGAGGAAAATAAATGATTGCCTGAACCTTACATGGGTTTAGACAAATCCCATCTTTCGAGACCACAAAGCTAAGTAAATGACAAGAACTGACACAAAACACACATTTGTGTGGATTGAGTCATATCTTGTAGTGTTGGCAACATAGAAATATTGCTCTCAAATGTTGCAGATGATCAGTCTGCTTTCGCGAATGAGCTGGAATATCAAAGAGACATGGTTGAACGATGTTCTTGATGTCATGAAAGGCATAATTCATTGCCCTTTGAAATGTTTCCCCTGTGTTATTTAAACCAAAGGGTAGCTTGCGGTATGCGAATGTGCCCCATGGACAAATAAATGCAGTCTTTGACTGGTCCTGTGGGTGGATATATTTGATTATACCTCGAAAATCCATCCATAAATGAAAAGATTTCACATCCAGTGCATTCATCAATCATCTGGTCAATGAAGGGTGTACAGTAGTTGTCTTTTGGACAAGCTTGATTTACATCCCTATAATCGATGCACACTCTAATCGTTCCTTGCTTTTTCATTATAGGAACAATATTCAATACCCAATCAGTTAGAGGAATGGGGTAAATGAAACCAGCATGGAGGAGATTTTCAACTTCTGCCTTGATGGCAGTGGCTTTCTTGGGGTGCACCTGCTATAGCCGTTGTCATACTGGTTTGAAATTTGGTTACATCTTAATTTCATGTTCAACGATACTCGAGTTGATGCCTAGCATTTCTTCATATAACCATGCAAAGACATCTCTGAACTTGCAGAAGAGAGTGTAATATATTTCCAGTTCTGAAGGAGGACAAGATTTTCCGACATGAATATTCTCTACAACATCTATTTTGGTCGAGATATTGATGACGATAGTCTCTTCAATATTGGACAAGCTTCGCTGGGAATCCATCGTATTTACAGTATTTGATAGAAAATCAAAAACTGAGGGATGATCAAGGTCACTAGAACTATCTTCCTTACAATCCGGAAGATGGGAACAATGGTGGTAATCTTCCCATGGTGCCCCGTCAATCATCATTGACTGAACAATTCCTTCGTTTGTAGAATGTACTTGTGACCAAGGATCTGAAGGGGTACCATATTCCTTAGACCTATCTATCCAAACACTTGATGAGTGTTGATTTGGGTTCGCCTCCCATGCTGAAAACATTGATTGCTACAATATTTCTATGGGGCTTGGAGGCAAAACCTCGTGACAATCTATGCTAACATTGTGATCGGATATCTTCTGGATGGAAGACACCATATTGCAGGTTCCCACCATGGCCACTTCCGCTAGATTGTTTGGAGGCGGTAGGGAAAAAGTACCCATCAATGTCGGGTCTTTTAGTAGGCCTACTCCAATATTTTGAAGCAACTGAGAGCTCCCATGGATCATTGGAATGCTTCCCGTAACTTGTGAACTATTGGGGAGAAATGTTTGTTGGTCGATGATTGTAATTCAGCCTTGGAAGGGAAATGAAATCTTTCTGAAGTATGTTGATACAACAGTGCCCATAGCATATATCCAGGGCCTTCCTAGTAGGATGTTGTAATCGAGGTTTCTGTCGATAACTTTAACATCAATTTCTACTGTCTTGCCCCCCAGTTCAACTTGAAAGTTACTTAAAATAACGTAAGGAGTGTATGTTCATCCATCAAAGGCTTTCAACGTCATTGACGATCATGACAAGGGAGGTGACCTCAAATTTTTCTAGCAACTCATCAACATAATACATGTATATGCTCCCTCATCAATAATCGTCCGATGAATGGTTTTGTTGAGGGCATCTACTTGAATAAGGAAAGAAAGTTGAGCTGGTAATTGAGGGTTCATATCCTTTATGATTAAAGGCCACAAGATTGGAATCCGCTGGGTCTATCCCACCTATTGCTGATAATAGAGCCTGCTTTTGGGAGGGCAATTTTACAGTACCTCAAGTGTCGACATAGCGGACAGCGATTGGGCCTGGTCCTCTACTATATTATAATTATGTGCTACTCTGGCATGAGGATTAAATGTCTATTTTTGTACTACTCCTTTTGGCAGTTTTATCGTTAGCTCATGAATGATGGGTGGCACAACTTCGGTCGAGGTTGTTGTCAAACTACTAGGTTGATCAGTAGCCTTGTTGTTCGACAGCTGTGGATTCCCGTAATCTTTATTCCTTGTCGATATTAAAGCATCATTTTGTTGTTTCGAAATGGACATCATAAGTACTTGGGATGGGGAAGCATTATCACTAGCAACCAGATTGGTTCCCGAGTTTAGAAATGGATCAGTCAATACCGCTGAGGTTTTTGGACTCTTAAAGAGTTTCTTTATGTGGACAATCTCTTGTCCAATGATCCTCATCACATATCAGACACCCCACAGGGGGTTTCCTTTGCCCATAAGGGTTTGTAGAAGATTTTTCAGGAGACGTCCCCTCCTGTTTCTTCTTTTTCCCTTTCTTTTTCTTCTTGCCTCCTAGTTGCTTTGGTTCTTTGCCTTTGTCAGTCGACATGGTGTTTACCTCCAAGGCGAGAAGTTCTTCATTTGCATTTTGATTAGAAATCTTACGGGCTTTCTTAAATGTAGCCTTTGTCAATTTCATGCTTGTCGTACCTATCATGCCATCACCAACATGAGAGTCCTTGCTTGATTTAGGAGGAGGAGGAACGAAAAATTCTGGTCTAGGAGCATCAGGAATTTTGTCATAGAGCATACCAAACTGAGTATAGATCAAGTCTAGATATTGCGCACGAGCAATGACTTGTTCTTCAGTGATGACCCCTCCCTTTGCCACATCTTTCATTATAGAAGGTAACAATGAATTAATAAACCATTCAGATAACATCTAATCAGGAACATATGTTTTTACCATTCTACAATGACGCTGCCACTCATGGGTATGATCAGATATATGAGTGGTTGTCGTCTACTTAAAATTGGTAAGAAGCTCTATTCCTGTTTCATACCTTATGGGTAATTGAAAATGGGTTAAAAAGGTTGTGGCAAGGGTGCTAAAGTTATCAAATGAAGCTCTAGGCAATTCAATGTACCATTTTTCTACCGGACTAGTTAATGTTCTCTGAAAAAGGTCAAGCCTAATCGAATCATTGTTGAGAGTGTTGGATGAACACCATAGCTAAAAGGTCATCACATGATTTGACAGGTCTTCACCTAGATTTCCAATAAATTTAGGAATATTTGACAGAAGTTTGTGAGGAATTTCTAGCCACCAAGGGGCATAAGCAATTGGATCGTTTGTTAGCTGATTTAGATCTGGTAAATCTAAAGTCGCCACGAAGGGAAACTGTGGATTCAGGTTTGGCGAAGCATACCTAGGATAAGATGGGATCGCCTGAGCAGTGGGTCTTTGCATACCATCATGGTGCATTTGATGTTGATAACTTTGGTAAGGTTGATGGGCATAACCATTATGAAATAATTGATTTTGACCGTTTTGAATATACGACTACCCATTACTTGCAAAGATTTGTTGCTCAGATCCTTGGTAAACTTGTTGGAATTGCGGTTGCTGATATTGCACCACCCATGTTTGTGAAACCATTTGTTGTTGTCCAATATTGGCTATTTGACCAAGATGAGGGGTAATAATACCCATTTGAACCTGGGCCGCTCTAGTCAGGGAGCCACTAATTGGTGATTGTGGCTGTGTCGTGGAGACAGGAGGCTGTTGTATTGCAACCTGAGAAACTTGAGGTTGGCATACAACAGGAAACACTTGTACTTGCGACCTTGTCACAATGGCCGATGTAGTGGGGGTAGTCGACATAGGTAGGCTTTGTTGCATTGAGTATAAAACTTTTGGTTGTTGAGGCAGCATTGATACCCAACCGCTGGATGTAATTCTAGCATGACCCGAATTCTGTTGCGAACTCCCATATGGTTGTTCTCTCGGAGGAAACAATGAAAGAGTATACTACCCCCCATATGGTGGTAATCCAGTGCTCAAAGGAACGATTGGCCTTTGGGGACAGAACTGCCCAAATTGATATTGTTGCGAAGGATCAATTTGTTGAGACTCAACATAAGAGATTCCAGATATTATTCCAGACAAACAAGCGGGAATAGACCATACTGTCAAAACAGTCCCTGGATGGACTCCATCTAGCAGTTGAGAGCTAGTTGGGACAAAATGGTATACCAGAAAACATTGTCAGAGTAGCAGCGGGAGGTTCTGCTACTGCTGGATTAGATGACACAGTCCTAGATGTCGACGGTTGTTCAGACATATCTACTCTATCCAAGAGATTTCCTAACAATTCTACAGGAACTTGCGATGAAGGGAGACTAACTTCTGATGAAGAAGGATATAGGGTGATCCCAACTCCAAAATGCAATGGAGTATTGGATGAAGGATCCTCCACAATCTCTTCTATAGCAATCAAACTAGGTGGGAGAGGTAGACTATCGGGTCCGTAAAATATTTCTGGTGCCGAAGAAGGCATAGACTCTGCAGCGACAGTTGCTGGAGGTGTAACACCTTCCAAATCAGCTGTAGATGTATCCAGTTCAGGAATAGAGGCGTTTACGGTTACACTAGGATCAATTCTAATGTCCTATTGTGGCTGAGGAACTTCTTCTATAAAGGCAGGGGTACCAGAGATGGTTGGAGTAACCGGGGTCTCTGAGGATGTTGGAACATAAGTTCCAAGCAAACCAGGGGACTTTGACTTGGTTAAATGAGTTTGCTTTGTCTAGAATAGTTTCATTTCTGAAGTCAAAGACGGTTGACTCATTAATCTCCGCGAGCGATGGGGTTTCAGTTGAATTTCTTCCACGATTGCGGATTACTTGATCAAATGAAAATAAAGGGGAAAAATGATTCCGAATTTAATGAATTTTAGATGCTTTGACACAACTTGCTTTTTCAATTTTTAAGAGTCGAGGAAAAGCTAAAGATGACTGTAGTCACCTTCGATTTTTAATGAGCCTGCAGTGATAAGTGCTTGGATGGACCTTTTCCTTTAAGGAGTCTAAAAAGGAATGAAAGAGACTACTCTGGAAATCTAGATAGAGGGATTACCAAACCAATCACAAAACTGCAGAATACTTTTTATGGTACGACAGTCAATATTCCTGAATGTTGTGTTTAGTGCATTGCGATCGATAGGGCAGTAGACATGGCTTCCTAAGGATAAAGGATATAGCCTATTGTGGTCTCCCAATATATACTCGACGGTATGTGGGAGCACAAGTCCATACTATCACTTGTCATCTAAAGGAGTAGGAATCAACCAACCTACGATAAAAGCGATAGTTACTAAGCTTTACGACGCCGGAATACATCTCTAGCCTAGACTTCTAAATGTTGTGCATTAGGTTCCAAAGCATTTTTATGTTCATTGAATTTATTTTACAGTTGATCTTTCTTAAGAAGTTTTCCTTTTAGGTTCACCGCGTGATGTAGATATACAATTCCTAAAATGAAATCTAAGATAATAAACAATCGTTTAATCTTCTTTTTGCAATGAAAATCCTAGCTACTAAGGAAAGAGAAGTGGAATTCTTTCAACATAAAGCAGAGAGCACATGTTAGATGCACTGTCCTAAATAAAAATCAACAAGCAGTCTAAATGAAAATGTGCATGCATGTATTTGTTTTCTCTTTCTTAATGTGTGAATGACAAAAGGAATGCTAGGTACAAATTTGAATCGTGTCAAGCGACAATACTAACAATTTTCTTTTCAAAAAACGAAAGGAAGATAATGACGACACTTTGCAATTTTGAATTGAAAACTACTTTAGACACTTGAAAAACTACTAATTCAAATCAAATACAAGAGTAACAGTGTAATCGACCATCAAGAACAATAGAATTCTTTTCTTTGACTGAAAACGACACTTGCGACACTTCCAAATCAAAAGACGACAACTTGATTACACTACTTCTTTGTAAAGGAGAAGCATAAATGGCAAACAATACATAAAAACATTTACATTTCTTTTTACTATGGAGGCTTAATCCTACAAAGGAAGGGAGTTTCCATAGAGGTATACTGATCACAGACAGAAAAACTCCTAAATAAAGCTAAAGAGAGTAAACAAAAAACCAAAATCTGGAAGCAGAAGAGGTATTATCTGATCATCACACCTGTAACACAGGGAAAGTGCAGTGCATCTCACCTACTACACACGAGAGCTGCGGTGCATCCAGATTCCCAAGAGGAGAAGGTGCGATTGTCTAGGGATGAGACTTCAACTTGGTTATGGGTCACAGTTTGCAGCTTAGTTCAGGGATTTAGGCCGAGAAAATGATAGTCAGTAAATGCAAATCACAGGGGCTGATCCAATGAGGCTACTTGAGCCACCACCAGGGAAATTAGGATGTTTGCAAATGAATTGTTTAGTTTATAAACAAAACCTGGAGATAGAATGAAGTAGCATTGATCTACTTTGCACTTACATAGAAAATTCAGTTCGAAGGCTAGCTGGCTTGACTTCAAGTTCCATCTGTAAGTTTATAAAGAAAACAAATATAGACAAGAAAGCAATCTATTCAGTCCCCAGCGGAGTCGCCATTTTGTTATCAGGAAATCTAGTGTCTATGCAGGGCTACTAGTCCCACTAAGATGGGTAGCTATCTTAGAAACAAACATATTAAAGTTACTTTCGCTTTCCTTTACAAGAAGTAGATAAGAGAGGAGAAAAGAATACCAACCTCAATCTTTCGCTTGGTTCTCTACTTGTTCCTTCTCCCCTTTGACAGATCTTTGTCAGTCCTCCTTTGACCACTCCACTTCAAAGAGTACTTTTAAAGTCAAATCAACATAATACCTTCAAAGTATAGAGATCTACAATCGTAAACAATATAGGACCAGATATATACTGACCACACACATGCATATATAAGCAAACATACAAGAATGTGGAGGAAAATTTGAATAGCTTTATTGATATAGAGATTAGAAGAGAGGATTTCAACCCATTAATCTGACCCACTGTCATCCTCCCAGCATGAAAGCCCTTCTTCACCTCATGAAAAGCTTAGATCACCCAACACTATGATATTCTACCAGGAAACTAACAACACTTCCTTACAAGATACAAGGTTCCAACCCCTGGATCTCTGGGATGAGGGATCCATATATAGATGATCGTAAGAGGGTGAGTTAGCTTCTGTGATTCTGATTAGTGTCCTCTCTCTGATAGTTCTTGATTCCACTTGGAGATTGATGATCTCTTACTCATCCCCAGGAAAATTCATAGAGGCAAGTGTCACGGGAGAAGTTTCTAGAAGATCCCATGATCATCCACCTTGCAAACTGTCTCTGCCATTTGTTTACTCTCGCCCATCGTACCCTATAGAAGGGCTTTCTAGTATGCATCGCACATTTTACACTGAGCAGGTGAGATGCATCACACCCTCTGCACTGAGCAGTCTGTGTGGTCTAGTTTTGACCAGCTCTGAGCAGTTTTCTATGGAGAACTTTTGGGAGATGATGTAATTAGCTGACCTTGTTCTTTTATGGCATGAAACAACACTTTTAGGGACTCAGAAGCCCTTGGTTTATGGACATATGTGATTGGGGTTGCAATGCAAAATATCTCTATAACATCAGGTTGTTGTCATGTATTTTTTCATTAATATCCCTTTCATTTCATGTTGGTGGGATTCTCATCATGCATGAGTTTGTGTCATACTGATAGGATTATTTTGACTGAGAGTTCCTGTAGCAGAACATCTCTTGGAGCCACTCCTGAGTGAGGGCATTTTCCTTCTATGAAAGTTACATCACGTCTATGTACATCATCACTATTGACAACACTTAATGTAGGTGCCTACACCATCTTGACACCAGGGCCCGAAGACGTAGTCCCTCTTGGATGAACTCCGTTATCAATGTCTTGTTATTTTATGTGTTGATGATTGACATGTTCCTCTTCTTTACAGCATGCAGATGTATTCACTTATGTTCTTTTAAAAATGAAATTTAACACATTATGAATTAAAAGGTCTTAGAAGGGTCCTTTGTTACACCTAGACCTAGATCCAGTGGTATCAGAGTGGTCTTTGCGTGGATGTGAATTGTAGTGTGAACAATGGAACCTACAGTGACAGAGGATGAAAAAGAGATGTACAAGACCATGTTCAAAATTTCCAAAATAGTGGAAATAATGTATGAAACTCTGCAAAAAGAGATAGAGGAAAAGGAGTGATTGTAGCTTCAATTGCAAGCCACAAAAGAGGCCATGGAAGAACTGAAGCACAAAAAACATAATCTTCAAACTAAGAATGTTGAATTGAAGATGCTTCTACATGAAGAGAAAGAGGAGAAACAAAATTTGCAACGACAACTGCAAGCTAAGGACGAAGCCTTAGAAAAGCTGCAGTGTCACCTATGTGAGGTAAAACGTATTTCTCTGAATTCATGTATGTGTCCTAATGATGATTTCATTGTTTTTGAAAATCATACCACAGGAATTTGCTCCAAACTGTTGAAGAAAATGGGGTATGAAGGAAAAAGCTTGGGCATTAATGGCCAAGGCATTGTCAACCCAATCAAAGTAGAGGAATTACCCTATCGAGCAGGACTTGGATATGTCATAAAGGAAGTTGGGGAATGTGCTGAGATAGCTAGTGAACCACCAACAATGGATGATGAGCAACCCTCATTAGTTCTTTCCAAATAGACAAAGGAGGTAAAAGATGTTGAATTCCTTTCGGTTTCATCTTCACATAGTATGATTTCTATTGGATATTTGACAATCCCAATTATAGGGACAAACATGAGGCTCCTTACCAGGATAAAGCACAAGAAGGAAAAGGAAATTGATGTTAATAACCAAGGCATAACTCAACCTTTGGAGGTTATGTAGAGACTTCAATATGCAGGCTCAAAATACACTAAAGGAGAATGCTCGAAGGTGTCAGATTCTTTCGAGACATCATCAAAATAGTCGAGGAAAGAGAATGATGGGAACATGTCCCCATCATCCCATGGCAGTGCCCACTGTAGGGAGAGAGCTGAGGCAAGATCCCATCACCATAATTACACTAGAGATAACAAGGAAAGGTATGGCCACTCTCAATATTCGAATGTTCATTTCGGTTATAATCATGTTGTTAGAGATGAACGTAAAACATGGAATCAAAGAACATGTACCCTTTGTGGATTACAAAGCTATACGTTTTCTAATTGTTGTAAAAGAATAGCAACACATAAAAGGATGAGGCGTGAAAGACCCTCTCAATAGAAGACAAAGAAACATGTTAAACAAATATCGAGGAAGAAGACCTATTGCAGTGATTGCGACAAAAGTGGCCATCAAAGAGCCACATGTTGGAGGCTCCATCTAGAGAAACGCATTAAAGACAAAGCATCAGTGGATGAACTAGGTGAAGCAGTCATTCAACAATTGAATGCACCATAAGGAGGTGACCCATTCACCTTGATCAGTGAAGAATGGTTTCTAGATATGTTAGCATTTCATGGTCGTTCTTTTGTAAAGCATTTGTTGCATTTTAAAATGTAAAATTGATGATGTGTTTCCATCACTTGTTCAACAACAATGATGTTTGATATTATTTTGGGTTGCATGTTAAACTTTGAAAGTGATGTCGTGTTTCCATTACTTGTCAAGGAAATAGTGTTTGGCCTTATGATTGTAAATCATGTGTTGCAGTGATGATGTGTTTTCCATCACTTGTTGAAGCAACGATGATATGTTGGCCTTGTTTTCATAGCTGGAGTCTTGTGTCCATCTTGATGTAAACTTGACCACCGAGTATGTGTTATAAACTCGTGGCGAGTGTGGGATGCTTGGGTCATTAGTTGGTCATGCAAGTCAAGCATGTAAATTGCAAAACAATGTACTACATATTACAGGTGTTGACTCATCGCTTAAGGCTCCGAAGAACAAAGGTGAAGGAGATGGAAGTGAGATATTTTAGGATGCTTGTGATGTAGAAAAGGTATAGAGAAGTTGTAGATTATTTTTCATGCTTTTGGAGGGGAAAAAGCTCCTCAGTAGGGAGGATTGATCTAGGTGGCTCTAGACACGTGTAGAAGTCTAGGAGGACTCAGGAAGGGTAAAAAATAAAAGTTTTTAGATTATGCTCAAACCAAGTTCACGTTAAATATCTTATCATCTTGATCATGGTGGTGTGAACGGTTCGTCAATCCGAGTCAGGATGAGGAAGATAGAGGGAGTCAAAGTTGGGTTGACTTTTGTTGACTGGGCATGCTTAAGGAGGCTACAATTTCGACTTTTTCTGGTGGACGAAATCTAGCCAACTCCAGCCAGATTCTGGGAAAAATCATGGCCTCATTAATTTGACTCCTTCGTCCAAGTTTTGAAATTTCAAGAAAGGCCTCATTACTATTATTTTAAAAAATAAAATATATATATATAACGGGGGGTAGTGGGCCACCACCTCCACCACCCCACACCAACTAACGTATATGCCATACGTTAATGAGGAGGTCAATGGGGATTGAACCCACCTATCCCATGTGGGCTGGGCCCCACCAGGCAGCCCCATGAACAAGCCACATACCATAAAGAATGGTACCCCACATTTGAATAACCAAAACCATGTCACGGCCCATCACACAGTTAATGCGCCCACATACAACCAACGTACCACCTCCGTGCCCACAAAAAATTTAATGGAACAACTCCATGCCATTTTTAATGATGGTTATGGCTACGGTTATAACAAAAGGATTTTTTGCATGGTAATTTGGGAGAAGTGGGATTTGATCCCCCGACCCCTCCTCAACAAATTTCTTTATTTACCATTACACCAAATGAAGTTTGGTTGACAACTCCCCCAAATTTTTTTATTTAAACCCTCATGTCTTCAATGTGCCGAAGAGGCAGGTGCTAGGAGTAGGCATGGATTTTGAGGTGGAGGAGGCAGTGCATGTAATTCGAGGCATCATTTTGTTGGAGGGCCGAATTTTCACTTTGTCAGATTTTTATGAATTTTATATGGTTTCAGCACTTCTCGACGCCACAAACACAATGGCATTGTCCATTTCTCCAGCAAAGTTCTGCATTTTTCGTGCATTTTTTAGTATGCAGGTGGAACCGTAACTGCTACAGAAACAGGGAGTGGAACCATGATCCTTGAAGTTTTCCCGAGGAGGTAATTTTTCTCCATGTCGAAATATAGTCAAATTTACAGTCGCTTTTCATGGTTTTCTGTAGGGGTCACAATGGAAAGGTTAGATTCACCCTTTGAGTTGTATATTTCCTGTCCACCCATGGAGCAGAATATTTAAGGAATCTAGAGGGACTCTAAAAGATTCCTTGAGTCTGAGATTCTCAATTTCTCAGAATTCAAAAATTGGATGGTCAATTTTTCACTATTTGACACCAGAAATCTAATGGTGCATTTAGATTTCTCATTTTCTCATTCTATTCTTTAGTCACTTTTCTAGGTGGAATGCAAGGTGGAATGCAGGTGTCAGGGTTTATGTGCGAGCAACCATTTCCATGCAATTGATGTCATGAGATTGATGGCACGAACAACTTCGGCAGTTTGACATCTTCTTCTTCAGATGGCCCTTGGTTTGGAGGTATATGTCATGTGTTCGTGTACTTGTTTTACTATGCATTGTGTTGCACAGATCCCTATTTGATGTTTGATGAGGGATCTTGTTTATTACTTGTTTTCATGATTCCTGCTTGATGTGACACAAAATCGTTTGTGTGATTGAATTGTTTTCATGATTTTTCATGTTATGTTTTGAGATCCCTTTGTTGTATGTTGATGGGATACTCAAGTTGTTGTCATGTATGTTTGCATTGAGATCCCTTTCATTTCATGTTGGCAGGACGCTCATCATGCATGAGTTTGTGTCATACTGATAGGAGTCTTTTGACTGAGAGTTCCTATAGTGGAACATCTCTTGGAGCCACTTCTGCATGAGGGCATTTTCCTTGTATGACAGCAAAATCACCTCTATGTACATCATCATTATTGGCAGCATTTAATGCAGCGGCCTACAACATCTTGACACCGGGGCCCAGAGATGTAGTCCCTCCTAAACAAACTTCGTTATCAATGTCTTGTTATTTCATGTGTTGATGATTGATATGTTCCTCTTCTTTACATGTAGATGTATTCACATATGTTCTTTTAAAAAATCAATTTAACACATCACAAAATTAAAAGGTCTTGGAAGGGTCCTTTGTCACACCCGGACCTAGATCAGTAGTATGTGGCAGTCAAGATCCATTTTTGTTGGGAAGAGGATGGAGGATGAATTTCACTAATGAAATCCAATCCCTACTGTTGGAAAGGACTTTCAACGAAGATTGGTTTCAGGGGAAAGGGTAATAACTTTCTCTTCCCTTAAAAGGTTTGGAATTTATGGCAAGAAGTTACCATCTTATGGATGTCTAGGAAGAGTGTAGGCCAATAGAAACCAGCTCTAAGGATTTTATTAGCAGTTGTTTCTCAATAAAGATAGCCTCCACAGTCACCTTCATGGAATTTCTACATAAATCTGTCAGCGTCTTCTTTTAACAAACATTTGAGTAATATACCTCCAACATCTTTCCAGTGTAATGTATTTTCAATAATGAAAAACTTGACTTCTTTTAATTTTAGAAATCTAGCCTTTGTTTTGGATAATCAAGGAGGAGCATTCAAATTTAAAGAACATACAAAAGGTCTGCATACCAAGGGGAATTTAAGAATGCTTCATCTATTGGTGGAGTTGCCAGCTCTTCTTGATCATTCAAGGAAAATACCATGTCGATATCCACTGCATTAAAATTTGATTCACCCATCAGTTTGGTTAATCCTTGTCCTTTGATCAACTTGGTGGGTTTGATTTCTATATCATATTCCAAAATAACAGCTATCCATTTGCCTCCTTTTCCATCAGGTCCATTTTGTGTTAGAGTTTTTTTGAAAATCACATTAGGCACATAAGCAATGATGTGAGAATGTAAAATATAAAATATGAAGTATTTTATTGCTTTGACTAGAGTGAATGTCTGTTTTTCCATGATATTGTAATTTAAAGAAGCATCTCTCAAAGCCTTGCTAAAGAATGCTATTGGTTGTTCATATCCTGCTCTATTTTTCTGTAATAGCACAACTGCAATAGTATGTTTCGATGCAAAATAAAATATAATAAAATATTTGGTGAAATCTGGGCTGACTAAAACTGGAGATTTTGTTAATGCATGTTTGACTAGATCAAACGATTGTTTGGCTTCAACATTCCATTTAATTTGTTTCTTTCTTGAGCATGTTTGCTATATTTCTAAGTAGTTCAACAAGATTTGGTATGAACCTTCTCAAAAGATTAATTTTTCCAATAAAAGATTGAAGTTCCTTTTTGTTTCTTGGATGACTGATTTTACGGATAGCTTCAATCATACTAGGGTCAATTATGATTCCATCTTTGGAAATGATATGGCCTAGAATTTTCCTTCTTCAATCCTAAACAATGTTTTCTTGGGATTCAATGAGATACCAAAATTTCTACATTTTTCAAATACTCTTCTCAAATGTGCTAGGTGTCCTTCACCAGTCTTTGAGAAAATTGTGATGTCATCAAGATAAATCACAATAAAATGTTCAATTTCATCTACAAAAGTAACATCCATTGCTCTTTGGAAAGTAGCCCAAACATTCATTAATCCAAAGGGCATTTTCACATACATGAAAGTTCCCCAAGGAGTAGTAAAAGTTGTTTTATCTTGATCGTCAGGAGATACTAAAAATTGATTATATCCCGATAAACCATGTAACAAGGAGATCTTGCTTGAACCTACTACTCTTTGTAATATGTGATCCGTTTTTGGTAAGGGGTAGTTGTCCTTAAGGGAAACCTTGTTTATATTTCTAAAGTCAATGCACAATCTTTTTTCACCAGTCTTCTTTCTTGTAGGCACAATATTGGATACCCATTTGGAATACCTGATTGGGACTATGGTTTTAGCCTCATACATTTTCTTGATTTCCTTTTCAACCAAGGAAATTAGGACAAGATTTATCCTACACAGCTTTTGTTTAAATGGTTTCTGGTCTTCCTTAATTGGAATTTTGTGCTGTATAATGCTAGTATCATAAGATTTCAAATCCTCATATCTCCAAGCAAATACATCTATGAATTCTTTAAACAGGGCTATATACCTTCGTTTTGCCATGATGGGCAGTGATTTTGACAATTTTATGATTTTGGGGTTTTCCTCACTGCCTATGTTGCATTCTTCAATGTTTGATCCTGTTGGTTCCATTTTTGGATTTTTGGCAACGTCATTAAAGTCAAATAGCTCTTCTAAAGGGGCAAGCTCTCTAGGAAAAATGTTATCCTTGAGTTGAAGTACTTTGAATTCCTCTTTTTCTGGGTCTTTATGTATTTCAATTTCACGTATAGTTTTATTTGCTGAAATATTTACATTAGAAACAACAAGTTGCTCTATACTAATATGTACATCAGTTTGATTGTCTAGTCTATCCTCCAAATCTATGTTGCTATTCTCAAATTCATCGTTTTATTGTAAAAATCTCTCAATTTCTTTATCACTTCCAAAAACTTGCTAGTATCTCATGTTATCAGGTAGTGCAAGACCATGTTTCACCTCAACTATGTGTTGTTTGTTTGGGTGAGGTAATTTGCAGGTGCTGGCTAAGAAAGATAAACCATTTGCTAGTACATTTTGGATCCTTGGGATGATAGCAAGGTCATACTCTTCAAATTCGTTTAGGAAATCAATCACAACATTTTTGTACTCTCTCAATCTAGGATGCTTTGCAGAATATTGTCCTTTAATTTGTTTTATGATCAATTCAAAATCTCCCTTGACTAAAATTCTTCTAACACCTAACTTTTTAAGCAATTTCAAGCCTAACAGTAATGCCTCATATTCTCTTATATTGTTTGTATAGAAAAAATTCAATTTGTAAGAATGAACTTCACCCTTATTAGTCTTTGAATTGTACAGCCAGACGCCTACCTAGAACCTGTTCTACCACATGAACCATCAAAATTCATATTCCAAATAGGCTATGTTTCAGGGTTCTATTGCACCATTAGTATTTGTGGGTTATTCTTTTCATTAAAATCAATTTCTTCATGACTGACCTGCATATCTATAGTCCCATCATTATATAGAATGAAGGAATCAAGATTAGTATGGACAGAATAGAGGGGATAGTTGTCTGGATTTTCTTGGTTTCTCACCATATATTTCATTAAGGTTTCTCTATACAATCTTCTTGGTTGTCCAAATACTAGCATTGTGGCATATGTCATATTCATTTCAAGCGTTCCTTCTAACTTATCCACCCAAGAATGTGACAATAGCATGCCATACTTAGGTGGAATGTCTGCTACCACTATGTCCACGACTAAACTTTTTGCTGGTATTTGGACTAATGTGACATAGAGATCCTTGATAAGACCTAGACACCTAACCTTTCTAGATTCAAATGAGTACAAATCTTTGTATGGTCTAGTGATTGCAACTCCATGTTTTTCCACAATAGTATTTGGCCTAAGATTATGAGATGCACCTGAATCCAATATGGAATTATGAAGAATTTTGTCCTAAATATTAAGGTTGACATAAAATGGGGGAACCCCTCCTTCCTGAGGCTTGCCATCAACTTTTGGTCCAAATAGCAACTCAGGTTGATCATCATTCAAGTTTACAGTGTCGGTGATTTCTCTTATGTTGAGTACCTTTAGGACTTGAGACGTATACACATTTTTGTTTATCAATTTAGTGAGAGGAATAGAAATTTTGAGTTTAGCAAGTTCATTCTCACTATTGAACGGTGTTTGGATTTTAAGCAGATTTGAGAAATGATATCTTTCAGCCACGTCTTTGGTGACAGGTTCAGTTTGTTGACTTGTACTAGGGACATTAGTTTGGATAGTTTTAGGGGAGACATCAATTGTTTTCGTGGTAACATTATTTATGTTCTTCTTTTCTAAATTGTTTATATTTTTCTTAGAGCTTTTAGCTGTTTTCTTGAGATCGGGCTCAGCAGTGTTCTTGGTAGGGTTATCAGAATTATTTTTGTTTGAGTTGTCATTATTTTTCTTACTTCTAATATTATACTATTTGTGGACTTCTAATATGGCATTCTCAAATCCATGTTTATAGTCATCAAATTCTTCAGATTCTAGTTTAGTTTGAGATAAAAAAAACAATTCATGTTCCTCTTGTGTAAGAAAAACAAAGCTATATTCATTTGTCCCCATTAAATTAATTTGATTTTCCTCAACTTCTTCAACCACACCTGCATCTTCATCAGCGTAATTTTATTGAAATGGGGGTCTAATTTGTTGATCTGGGTCTCTTTGTTCTCTTTGTCTCATTTGTGGAGTGTTTCTTGCGGGCTTTGGGTTTCGGTTCTAGAGAACAGGTTGGACTTCCCTAGAACACTTCTCTCATTCAAAATTATTCTCTCTATCATTCTTTCCATGGTCCTCACTAAGGAATCAATATTACCATCTGTTGTAGAAGTTGAAGCTTCTTCTCTTATTTTCACCCTTCTTTAAGTTTTCATCCTAGCTCTTTTCGCTTGTACATTTGCTTCTACACTCACAAAATCTCTTTGCTTCGCTTCTAATGTTGGAGATTTGGTAGGACATATCTATATCAAATTCATATGGGAATTTTATCAAGGCTAAACCCTGTGGTGGTTTAATATTTACAAGAATTTCTTTATAGGTATTCTTGAATCTAGCACAATAGTCCTCAACACTTTCACCTACTTCCCTCTTAATATTTTCATATTCTGATAAAATATGCAGAGGGTTCCTTTTTAATTCCCATCTATTAAGAAAGGTTTGATGGAATGGATGGAGATCATTTATACCATTTGTAGGAAAATATTTAAAGCATTTCCGAACTTCTCCTCCTAAACTTTGAGCAAACATTTTTAGATTGACAATTTCTTCGTCTACCTCTTGTAGGTCAAAAAAATGATTCATTTTATCCACATATTGTTGGGCTGTTAAAGGACCAGTCCCATAAAATAGTGTGATTTTGGAATGATAGTCTTGCAGCATATTGGTCAATCATGCTAGCAACACCAAGGGAGCATAGATGGCTTCCGTGATTGGTGGTGGTAGAGGACTACTTGAAGGGAGATGAATAATAGATGAGGTTGGATTAACACTAGGTGGAAGTGATAGTAATGGAATTTGATTTACCTTTTGTGGAAGGATAAAATAAGGGGTGGGAATTATGGAGGTAGTAGGACTTGGTTACTCAATATGTGTGTATTGATATGCGATGGAAGAAGATGCTATGTTTAAGGCAATTAATTCTAATGAGTGTTGAAGGTAAGCATCATTAATTTCTGAGGTGAGATCTGTTATTAAATCTTGAAGAGTACCAAAATGTTGTAAGAGTTGAAGATCTGATTCAACTTGTTAAGAATGTTCTCTCATCGGGTTCTTTGTTAAAATTGATGGATCAAAGATAATATGATCTTTCCAATTCTCTGATTTAGTCCTGAATAAGCCTTGTCCAAAGTGTAAATCAAACTGGATATCCTGAAAGGTAACAAATTTTTCAGGGAGTCAGTTGGCTCTATGAAGTAATATGTTCCTTGTCTGACTCTCAGTTCGAGGGGTTTTTCTTAAGATCTTTCCTGGATTGTCCACTATGGTAGGAGGATTTGGATATGGGTGGGATCTAGTAGAGATTCTTTTGGGAGATAGTGTTCAGATTTAAAACACAAACAAACTAATTATATACAGGAGCAGAAAAGAAACCAATCTTAGGAATGATCTTATCATACAAATCTTTTGAGTGGGTAATATAAATTCGAATGAAATGACAAATTTTCAATAGATCCCCAGTATGGTCGCCACTATGTTATTGCTCTATGATTTTTAAGATTGGCAAGAAAAGGATCATAAAGGACACATCAAACCACTTTGGAATCTAGGATCTAGCCATCCTAGGCTCAAAGATGGCTCTCTCTATATATTTTGAGATTTGATTTTTCTTTTCGATATTTTAATATTTTAGGCTAGTTATATAGATAAAATATTAATTAATTGATTGATTTTTTGGTTGGGATAGATCTTATTTGAACCTTTTCCATTGGGCTATGTAGTCAACAGCTGGATTGTAGCATCAAATTTTTCAAAGCATTCACAAGGCTAGCTAACTATATCTACTGGATCTTAAAGAACAATAAGGGATGAAATGATAGAATAGTGAAATCAGTATTGGTTGAAAAAGCATTAAGTATTTCTTAACCAGGTTTCAAAGGAAAACATTTATATGGTAAACACAGACAGAAAGAAGGTGCTCTAATAGCATATCTTACTCTAAAGTTTCTGTTTTTCAACAAGATTTGAAAGATACATACTGAATAAAACACTAAAACATTTAACATAGAAAGAAAAAACAACACCAGAGAAAACTAGCTCAAGTATCTTGCAAATGGTCTTGCTCCAGCTCCAAAATTACAGTGCTCCAAAAAGGAAAAAATTTCAATTACTCGGGTCCACCCCCTAATACTTCCAATGCATGAATTATTTAACTAAAATCTACAACAACTACCGTATACACTTGGCAATTTGTTATTAATTACAATGAAACTAAAATTTGATTAGTGTAACCACAAAGTGGCCACAATGAGATAACTTCGATATCTCATCCCTTTTTTCTCTGAATGTTGTTGTTGGGTAATCAATTATGTTGTAGTGGCTGATTTGGCTACTCTTTAATAAGGTGTGCTGACTTTGCTGACTCGGCTGGGTGCTGACCTAGCTCTGCTCCATTCCTTCAATCCTTCTTGTCCAATTGTTATTGGTAGTCACATAAGTCACCCCATTCATATTCATCTGGGATTTTAACCTTGATCAACCTACAGCATATGTCATTTTTTTTGTGTACCGTGAAAAAGTAGGCTTCACTCTGAAAATGTGTTTCAGTTCATGTTCAATGAAGATTGGATTGTTGATGGCTTCCAACATTGCTCTTCCTATTATGTTTCCTCTGATATTGGAGATATTGACAACATCATTTTCTATGTATTTTAACCTCTTGACATAATCTTCTCTGGTCATGAGTTTATCATTAATAAAAATAAAGAAGGGAGCCCCTTTCGTGTCAAAGGTTTAATTTTGTTGAAAAATATTTCTACTCTCAGCTCTAAATTATGGCACTTCTCCTCAAGTTGTACAATCAAGTTCTTCTTTGTCAATACCTTTTTCACTTGTAAAATAGTTTTTGTTATGTCTTCTACTCCCAACTCTTCTAGCTCATACATGTTCTTTGAATTTAGGAATTTGATAATTCTGTTGGTTGTTGCTGGCATGTCTCCCAGCTCTAGTTTAGTGGTTGAAATAGCCTCCTTATCTTTTTCAACTAGGTCCTTCTGTTCAAATATAATTTGGATACTAGGCAAGATCTCATTCATGCCATTGATGATATTGTTCCAGATGATTTCCTTCACCCTTCCTAGTGTATTGCCAACTGATGATTCCTTTCCATATTTCTACAATTTTTCAGTTAATTTTCTTGTCTTCTGCATTTCTACTGATTATGCACTTTTAGTTATTTTAATCTGGTCCTGTAAAACGTTGACTTGAGTTTCTAGTCTCTTGATTTCCTCTATTTGAATATTCATGCTCTTCATGGATCTAGATAGTTCTTATGTACTATTTCTTGTCTCTGTAGTAGTAGTTGCTGGAATAGATGTAGGAACAATTGTAAGAGGAAGAGCATCCATAGTAGTGATGGTCGATTGTGTTTCTTTTTCCTTCTCTTGTACCATCTTCTCCATCTATGTTTTGATTTTTTTTATTTGAAGCGACTGCTCCATTATTAGTTTCATCATTTCCGCTCTCTGACTCTCTGTCTCCTCTATTTCCTTGGTCGAGGGATTCTGTGTTGCAGGCATGTTGGAAACAAGATCCCCTATGGACAGTTTTGGGCTAAAAGCCCATGTTTGTGTCCAAATTTGTAAAAAAATTATAAAGTCTCTTCATTTTGTGGTCATAAAGCGCGAAGGTGTCATGCGTCATAAAGGGTTTTCCACCCTTATTTTTGTAAAGAAAAGTTGATTGTAAAAGATTTACCCATGGTTCACAGACCGTGGGATTGTATAAAAAGAGCTAAGTAAGCTCTAAGTAGTTCAATAGTTACTAAGATAGTCATAGCTCTGAAGCAAGAAGTCTAAGTTTTGAGTTGTAGCATAGGTAGAGGCTCTGCAATTGAGTGCACAGAGGCCTAGGGTGGAAGTCCACAACTAAGTGCACGGACCCTTGCAGCTATGTGCATGAAGGCTAATCGTACCCTTTCACGGAGGTACTCAAGGACAGAGTATAGGACTATTCTGGCAAGCCCTAGAACTAAGTGACTGGTACAAAAGCAGGAATAGGAGGAATACACTCACATCACAACCATCTCATGGTGCAGAAAATTGGTTCTAGCATCCCCTCATACTGCTTCGAGTGGGACTTCGGTACACACTCCGCGAGCTGATGCTGAGAGGGCTAGTAGTGGAGGGAAATGTTTGGCTAACTAATGTTGAACATGGGATAGGTCCCAACAAGCCAAGAAACGGTTTTGTTGCCAAGACCAAAATCTGCATAAGAGATGTGGGATGTTGTATCAATAGAATCCAACTAAGAAAGACATCGGAGACTAGTTGGATAGGAAGATCCACAAATTTGTTGCGTAGGAGAACAGAAGTCCATAACTGACAAAGTAATAATTGCTAGATAGGTACTTATATACAGAAAAACACAAGATATTTTTCTTCTCCTTTCCGGTGGATCACGAAGCTAGCATATAGCCAAGGAAGGTGGAGAGTAGATGGTCCTATTGTTTGGACCCCGGAGATGGTACAAAGATTAGAAGCATCTGAGGATAAGATCACCTGTGATGTCAATCATTGGCTCGATTGCGTCATAGGAGGATTTGTAACTGAATTCGCGGTCAACACCTCAGTCAACTATAGTGAGGCCGAGCGATGCTTTTTCAAAGGACCATGAGGTAAGTACTTGAAATATTTGAATACCTGGATTAAAATGTTATTGTGCGAAAAGTGGATTATACAGCTACCTTGATGCTTGGAGCAACGTGAAGTGGAAAAGCTTATAGGAACGAAGGATGAAAGGGTATTGAATATAGTCCATTGATTTCACCTCCGTGAGGTGACGAAGAGGGAGTAGCACTGGCTTCTCCATGAGGTGCTATTCAATTAATAAGACAAGGATTCTTGCGACTGCCACTTCAACCCACACCACCTCCAACTTCACCACCATCGCCTGCGACTTCACCAGTACCACCTCCACCTCCACCGCAGTTCGGTATGGAAAATTCAGTAAAGATGCCTTTGTTCAAAGGATTGGGAAATGAGGACCTGGACTAGTTCTGGTTTGTGGTGAAAGCTGTATGGGAAGCTCAAGCCATTATAGATGATCACATGAAGAAGGAAACACTGGTTAGTGCACTGCAGGATCACGTGCTAACCTGGAACATCAAGTACTCTAATGTAACTCAAATGCTGGAGTGGGAGACATGCAGACAATGTTGAAAAAAGAATTCAGTAGGTCTAAATCTAAGGCACAACCAATTGTGGGTGTTCATGGAAATCGCGATGCAACTATGTGAGACCCCTTGAGAATTAGATCAGAGGTTGAAGTGTAATATTTGCGAAACTAACATGAATTTAATAGACAGAAAGCATTATGAATGGTTCGTAGCTTTGCTCTTGCCACACCTAAGGGTTAATTTTTCAAAACATAAGATAATGACTTAGGTAGAGGCCTTGGAGATTTAAATGAGACTGGATGAAACACTGATGCAACATCCAAATCTAATGGTTTAGTAGATCCATGTGTAGTTGAAAAGCTTTTCCTCGAGATGCAAAGTTTGAAGCAGGATAGGATAGTTCGACCAGAGGTGCGCAAAAGAGGTATGGTGCTTTAAATGCAAGGGTTAGGGGCATGACAAAGACCATTACCCAGTCTTTCTGAACTATATTGTAGGAGGAGGGTCAATGCCTTTGAGGTAGGAAGCTCAGGTGGGACCAAGTGTGGGGCCTGCATTATGGTGTGCTATATGTCAGGTAGCAGGAAAACATGCCATGGATAACTATCATTTGTTGCAGAAGTGTGTACAGACAACGTAAAAAATGTTTTGCAACTTTTTCAGGTTGATAGGGCATGATTAGCACAACTGCAGAACCTAGAATTGATGATGTATAGGACACCCGCCTATAGGTTCTACGCAGAAATGCGGCCCCCTGGCTAGAGCACAGGGATCTAGCAGACAAGCGTTCAAGGGCACAGACGAGGCTGAGGCGGAGGAGCACTTGGCAGAGGTTGGAGACATCTAAGATGATACAATTGCAGGGGACCGTGACATTATGCCTGTTACTTCACCGACCCAACACATTTGTCGTGCAAATATTGCACTCTGTTTGATCATGGGATGAAATAGTGTCCTATGTTGATAGCAAGGACACATGAAAAAGGGGTGCTACAACCTTAGCCAACTCAGAAACTACAAATGATAAGGTTTGAGCCACGTGAAGAGGATCCGAACATGAATATAGTACTCTGAAGTGGAATCACAATAGGAGATGATAAGGGGAAACAACCCGAAGACAGTACATGGGTTCGGAGGGCAGGGCTTCGGTGAAGGATGTTGAATTCGATTTGTAGCATGCACATGAAACATTCATGGAAGAAATGAACAGATTTGCTTAGGCCCCCACCTCAGGAATCAAGCATAAGCCTGATCAGGAGATGGACCCTTCTATGCTTACAACTTTACTAGGGACCTGCATGAAGTTACTACGTGATAGTAAGGTTGTAAAGGGGTTATAGGAGCTTATAAACAGATGCGCTAGAAACACTCCTGGTGAGCTACACATAGTATGAAAGATTGGTAAGCATAAAACAAGAATAGGATGAGAGATGAGGCTGACTATGCAGATAGGAGAATACAAGATGGATCAGGTTATTTTGGATATCAGGTCAAACGTGAATGCCCTACCGAAGCAGACTTGGGAATGGATGGGAAGACCCACACTGCAGTGGTCTCCAATTCAGCTAAGGGTGGTGAATCAGCAAAAGATCATCCGCATGGGGTAGTTGTAGGGGGTGACTATAGATATTGAGGGTGCGAGTGCGTTGGCTGACTTTGAAGTAATAAAAATTGTGGATGATAGCAACCCCTACCCTGCACTCCTTGGAATTGATTGGGCTACTTTTATGAATGGTATAATCAACCTAAAGAAGTTGAAGCTGATATTTGAAAAGAAATCACTCTGTGTAATAGTACCCCTAGATTCGGTTGAGGGATTATGATATATTGAACTAGTCGACGGTTATGAGAGTGATGACAATCTGGAATATATCTATAAGATAACACTGTGAGACCAACATTGGGCGAATCCAATAGCAGATGGAAAAATCACATGGGATCGCGAGAGTTCCTATACCTCGAACTCTAATGAAAAATTAGAGCACTGGTAGAATTGGCTACATGAAGTAACTACGCTAAGCTATAAAATGATGACATGGTCGTTGCGCAGTGTGCCATTGGAGGTAAGGGACCTACCCGTTTATGATGGCCTGAATTATGTAGATGTCTTTTCGGATGCATTTGAAAGGGAGGTACCACAAAAGAAGTGCTTCGAGGTGTTAGAAAGGGCACTGCGTGCTACGCCCACAAGATGGTGGGGTATGCATAAGGGAAGCTTTGATGATTGGCGTGAATGTAGGAGGATGATGAGAACACACTTTGGGAAGTTGAAGGTATGAGTAACAAACAAGTATGATGGGTAGGATGACCCCCACATGCACTTAGCCAAATCAGCTTAAGCTTATGGAGAGAAGCCCCAACCTGAATGGGTGAACTTGTTCTGTCACACCTTGGATGTCATCCTGATGAACTAGTATGTAGAAATAGAGATCCACCATGGCACAAGTGAATGGGATATTCTGCGTGAAGGATTCATAATGACATTCGGCTTTGAA
Organism: Pinus taeda; assembly: GCA_000404065.3. NCBI lineage: Eukaryota > Viridiplantae > Streptophyta > Pinopsida > Pinales > Pinaceae > Pinus > Pinus taeda. The sequence goes on from APFE031101430.1 coordinate 44,325, forward strand.
GACGGGTTTGACTATGTTGATGAGGGACTACAAGAGTTGAAAGCAACAATATTTAGGATACCGCAGGATCCTTTGGACCTGATTTAGCCTGAGTAGGATACTTAACTGAGTCATGTGCTAGAATGCTATAACATAACTGCTGAAGGAGAGGATGAGGATCCATGAAAGATTAACATCCCTGAAACAAAAGGTCACTGCGAGGTTGAAGGACCATAGGTTGAGAATCCTGATATAATTGCACCATTGAAAATGAAACAAGTAAACATTAGTATGGAGGCAGATCCCAAATTTGCGAAGATTGGAGATTACTGAGATGATGCGATGGTGGATAAGGTTATTGGATTTATCCACGAATACCATGATTTATTCCCTACCAATTTTACGAATATAAAAGGGCTAATTAGGGACCTAGGTGTTATGAATATTACATTGAAGCTCGACGCAAAGCTGATTAAGAAAAGACCTTACCGTCTCAATCTAAAGTATAAGGAGAAGGTTCACTTAGAGCTAGACGAGATGCTCATGAAAAGCATCATTGAGCCTATGGAAGAATCTAACTAGGTAAGCCCAATTGTGGTATAGGAGAAGAAGCAGAAGGATGAAATAAGGATATGTCTGGATCTCAAAAAACTGAATGACGCTTGCATACATGATCCTTTATTGACTCTATTCATGGATGAAATGTTGGATAATGTAGGTGGCCAGGAAGCATATTCCTTCACTGATGGGTTCTTAGGGTACCACCAGATCAAAACTGCATCGAAGGATAGGAACAAGATGACCTTTGCAACTAAGTGGGGGTGTTTTCAGTACACTATAATGTCGTTTGGATTCTCGTGCGTAGTCATTGTTGCATTAAAGGAGTTTATTCATAAATTCCTAGAAGTATACATTGATGATTGGACTATGTTTAGGCTGGTCAAACGACACGTAGCAATCTTGCGCCTAATGCTAGATACCTGTCAAAGATACTAGATCCCACTCAATCTGAAGAAATGCCTATTCTATGTTCCTTTTGGGACCCTGCTAGGTCATGTTGTTTGTAGGGAAGGACTGATGGTAGATCCTATGAAGATCATGCTGATACTAAATTTGGAAGCGCTAAGGAGTGTGAAGTAGTTGCGTGCTACTCTAGGACACAGAGGCTATTACTGAAACTTCATCAAAGGTTGTGCCCAGATCACTGTGCCTATGGAGAGTTGTTAAAGAAGGATGTCACATTCTACTGGAATGAGGACTATAAGAAGAGCTTGCAGGCATTGAAAGAAACGATGGTCACCACGCCAATTCTAATATTCCTGAATTGGAAGAAGGAGTTTCATGTACATGTCGATGTGTCATGTATAGCGCTGGGAGCAGTACATACATAGACTGGTGGAGGAGACTTGGACCATCCTGTCGTGTTTGCAAGCAGAAGGTTATCCAAGGCAGAGAAGAACTATTCCACCACTGAGCGTGAAGGGTTAACTATGGTATATGTGCTCAATAAGTTTAGACACTACTTTCTGGGAGGTCATTTTAAGATGTATACAAACCATTCCATGCTGAAATACTAGCCAATAAGCCTGTGTTGGGGGGGAGAATCTACAGATAGTTGTTATTGTTCCAAGAGTATAATTTTGAGGTTATTGTGAAGCCTAGATGACTAAACATGGGACCAGACCATCTGTCGCACATCGAAATAGGGGAAGAGCCCACGAATTTGGAGGAAGGATTGCCTGACGTGTAACTATTTTTAATGCATGCCACGGATATCATATATTCCTAACTACAAGAACTACCTTGAAAGGATACACCATCCAGCAGAAGGAGTTAGTCATGCACATGGCATACTTCTCTTTCATTGTCAGGCATCTGTATAAAATGGGGTCTGATGAGATATTGCGATGATATGTACTAGAGTTTAAAAGAAGTAGCATCCTCACAGATGCTCATGGTGGTGCGAGTCAACCAGAAAGTGATCGTTAAAGTCATTGTTCATGATTTGATGGTAGAAATGTGGCCAAATCGAGTAGGCCACTAGAATTTAAGACAAAATTTATGGGCCAGATCCTTGAAGATCTACTGCCAATCTGACATTAATAAACCAAATTTGGGGGGGGACAATCGTATTTGAATTCAAAATGCCCTATAAATTACAAGTGGTTGTCCAGTGGAAAACACTTGGCATTTTGAGAATTAAGTGTTGAGCTTTTAGGAACACATGGACCGAGAATTCTTCGAGGCTTTGAAAGCAACTCTAAGGCTTGAAAACATATCAGAGACGTTGCGAGAACTATTGAAAAGCGTTATGTTGGCACCCACATAAGCTTTAGATACGGAAGTAGAGGAGTTGGTGCCGGAAATAGAGATGGAGGCAAAAGTAGCTGCTCTAGAGGTCACCGAAGTGCTACAATCACCAAGGAGACCACCAAGGTTGAAAAGGGAAAGTAGCCTATAGTACTAGTGCACGCATCGCCATGAAGAAACCCACCAAAACCCACCACACAGGAGAAGGGAAAAGCCATAAATTTGGAGCTAGAGGAGGAAGAAATTGAATACATCCCGATAGATGAGGAGGATGTGGGAGTTGAAGTGGAGGAGGTTGAATCCTAGGGTGCTGACCCTATTACTCGGTTGCCTGAATATGTCCCTCCATGCAAGGGCAAGACCAAGATGCCAAAAGACATCGATGAGAGAAATACCCCCTTGCAAACCCCTTTGCTACCAGATGATATGGTGTTTGAAGGGTTAGAGTTGGGGTGGGTTCCTTTATTGAAACCTGAGTATTGGGACTTGGTCGATCACGAGAAGTTCCCACACCTAGCGACCGAGTAGTTGAAGTGCCACATCATCAATACAAACACTGAAATGACCACATTAGAACTGTAGAGGTGGCTCAAAGGAGTGGACAAGGCAGGGTTTCTCAACCTGTTTTGGGTGCACATTACAGCCACACCCCGGTTATAGTATTGGTCATCAAGGAGCTGTTGTGCTTGGTGCATGATGGGTGTATGTGGCTCGAGGAGCCAATACCCATCACGGATAGATTGATTCACAAGATAATGCAATTGCCTTACATAGGAGAGAAACCAGCCATGATATTTGGCAGAAAAGGTGGTGAGCAGGCCCTCGTAGAGTCCATGAAAGAAAAGTTTAAGCTAGTGAAGAAGCCATATGAATATGCTATATCCAACATTTGCAACTCTTCTGTAAAGTAGCTACATAGATTTTAGCAAGGAAAGTGATAAGGAAGTGTTGTTTCAATGAGGTGTTGATGTCTCTCATCACGATAGTAGCTCAGTGTGCCGAAGGAGTCCAGTTCAACTTTTTAGACTACCTTCGTGGTGAGTTCCTAGTGAACTTCTGCGAAGTGTAGGAGCTCAGCAAGATGTTCTACTACACGTGGCTCCTGTTGTCAGCTGTGCTGGTAGCATGGGAGCTGCCAGAGGATAGTCAATTCCCTTTGGTTGCACCAAACGTACCAGAAGTAGTGAATTATACTTTGTTGTGGGTGACCAAGGATGCATAGAAAATGAAGGACAACAAGATCTTCTGATTCTTGATGGAGATGAACATCCACATGGCCATCAATCTCAAACCATGGTTGTCGCCTATGGTGTACACCAACCTACAAGGCTATGTAGAATTTAAAGCGAACTTTCATCATGTGTCCATCAGGGTGTGGAAGGACCCTGCGCAAAAATGATATGGCTTGCCTTACCTCGAAAGGGATGACACTGTTGATGCAGTACTTGATCAATGGCTAGTAGAGTGGCACGCTACAATAGACTTGGTAGTGGAAGGAAGTAAGTCACCTGCGCAAAGAAAGAAGGAGGAGGCCAAGCTAAAGATGACCCAGCTGGCTGAAAAGAGAAATAAGGATGCCCTTGACAAGTCCCATGCAGAGTGTGATGCTGCACAACATATAGCAATGTAGACAGGTGGGACAGAGTGAGGCTTTAACAAAGGTGTGAGGTCGCCTTCACCTGAGACAGAGGAGGAGATAGATGAGCAAACATAACAACATGATGCAGATGCTTAGGAGACATCTGCCTACATCAAGCACCCAAGGGAGCAGGAGAAAGGAGGGTCCATGAAGAACTAAAAGGCTACCAAGACATCACTGGACCCTATCATGCTAATAGAGGGTGATATACATGACATCGGTGACATGGTGCGGGATGTCACCACGGAGGCCCTGCAATAGTTTGAGCAGGAGCAAAAAATAATATTGGGGGCTATCCAGATAGGTTTACTAGAGCTACAAACCCACGTGTCTCAGGCTAGCACAGTGTCCACCAGTCTTGCTATCGACACTTCATAGGCTTCTGAGATGTTGCACGCAAAGGCCTCGAGTGCGATAGTGCTGCTAATGGAGCACTGGCCATGAAGAATGAAGTTGATAGGCCCACTGTAAACAACCTAAAGGGAGTAGGGTTGAATCTGGCAGTTCTCCCTGGTGAAGCGCTCCACCTCTTGCAGGATGGAGTGATTGTAAAGCTGAGGGCTTGTGAGCACTGTGCCATCCAGGTGATTAGTGAAAAGCAGATTAATAATGAGCAGATGACACTACAACGATACTCTACCATCACCGCTGTGATCAAGGTGACCAATCAGAATAATCGTATTATGCAGGTTGTTGAGGAGGCATGTCGAATGGTCCCAGAGTTAGCCATTCCTGAGCAGGAGCCAATTGAGGTGCATATCCGCAAGTTGGCCACAGGGGTGTGTGACACTCGTACTTAGATGGCGAAGGTTCAGCTGGAGTTGAACCTACAGATCATAGAGTTACAGTTGAAGGCCCAACCTTAAACTCTACCAAAAGTGAAGAAGCAGCGAGTGACCACTATCATAGAAGTAGTAGTAGTGGTGGATAGTGGAGTAGTAGACTGCACACAACCTTTTGAACAGTCGTTTGAGGTCCTGACAAACTTGCAGGAGGAAACCAATGTACAACAACTAGAGATAGAAGCACACGAGTTATAGCAGTGCTATAATGAGGTCAAGGGAATAGCTTGAACCGTCACGCTGACACAACGACGAAGAACAGGTGGATGCAGTATTGCAAAAGGAAGCAATGTTAAAGGAAAGATTGAAGCCTTGGATGGATAAAGCTTACATGGTGACAGGCTCTATTGAATGAAAGCTTACGACTCTGCAAGCAACTCAGCAAAAGCTTTAGGCTGACAGTTCAGGAGCAGTGACCTAGTAGATGGTTGAAGATGTGAAGCAGGTGGCTACACAGTGCACTGCTATTGGCTTATTAGGGCCTAACCCAGGTTCAGAAATGTTTTAAAATCCCAAAACTACTGGCCCTTTTGACAACAATTCACTGAGCGTGGACTAAGGTCTCACTCGAGTAGTATGGGAGGGTGCTAAAACCAAGTTTCCACACCTTAGGGATGTCTTGATGAGGTCTGGATATTTCGCGGATCGATCTTTCGCACTTGTACTGCTTCACGCGGCTATCTGAACTTTGTGTAGCCCTACTACCGAGTTCAAAGAGGAATTGTCTAGATCCCTTATCTTTAGTATGTTTTTATTATAGATCTAACTAAATTCAGTAGTTTTTATTAATCATTCAATATCTGCAACTAGCACGCACAAACATAAACCTTAAAGAGATGCATAAAACCATAACAAAAGAATAACCACATAAATCTACGAGAAGATGCACAATATTTCACAAACACTTATCTTTCATTAATCTTCAGTTCCAATACAATCCAATTTCACCCTGTGCACTCGACTACAGGGGTCTGCACACACAATTGTGGACTCTACCAGGCCTTTGTGCATAGAGCTACAGAGCCTATTATACTTCTATGACCCTCGACTCAAATTTACAAACTCAGAGTGATTATCTCCTTCGGAAACCCATACCTTTCAACATCAGAAAAATCTACTCTCTACACTTATACCCTTTCTTTATTTATACATTCCCATGGTCTGCAGACCATGGGTAGGCCAACACATTCTAGATTAAATTACAATATTTTAGGGCAGACTACCCTTTGACTTGACCCATTACAATTTGCGCTCTGCGCACTTCACAGAACCTTTATAATACCATTACCCAAAATTTTGGGCTTTAAGCCCCAAAACCATTACGCGAGGGATCCACTACCCAAACAACCCCCCAACAAAATCATTGTGACTCATATCGAGTCACTCATCAATGCAGCGAGATGCACTACCAAGGCTTCATGGTCCACCATCCCTGTGAGTGAGGTACTATGATCTATGGCTCCATTCTTTCCTCCTACAATGCTTCTTCAAGCTCCTGCTCCATTGCCCCTACTAATTCACTTAACTGATGATGGTCATTCTACTATACTAGGTTAACACAAAACGACCCCTCATAGGATTTTAGCTCTAGCTGAGATGTCAAAGGCATGAAAATTTTGTGCAAGAGTAGTAAGCTTGTGATCTTTGGTCCCATATACTCAATGTTTGTTGAAGCTTGTGTTGCATTTTTGCAAGAGATATGTTGTTGTCCACGAGGTCCCAATCTTCAAGTTTCATTGTGGGCACATGGCCTAGGGATGCACTTTTCAACAGAATTCTATCTTCGATCCCAAGATTCACCATCTTGCCCTTATCTTTCATAGATTTCTTATCAGACCACAGGTTTTGCAATGACATCGAGACCAGTCCTGCTATCTATTTGGAAATTTGTGGTACATCTCCCACAGTTGGCATTGGGCTCAGCACGGTGGCCTTGCCTATCAACATTATGTTGTCCTGAAGGTCCTACATCTCTTTTGGTAATGTCGCAACCAATGCTCTTAATCTCAAAGCATCGAAGTTGGATAGGTCCATATCTATTGGATAACGCAATAACTTAAGTCTCAAGATGCTACGATTTGTTTGATGAATGACCAGTTGTGATTTATAGGCTTGTAGATATTCAAATTCGACCATTCCCTCCTTTTCTAGCTTATTAATGCGATACTGGCAGTAGATCGTTTCAAATCTAGTTTTGACTCTGTGTCTTAATCGCCCGTTGTCCGCTCCTCAATGTCTTAAATTGACAATCTTGTCATGAACAATGACCTCAACGGTCAATTTCCAGCCTATCTGCGTAGTAGTGTAGCAGCTTATGCGCGACCAAGCTTCTAGCGATAGACTCACCCTATGCGGAACCTTGTTTTTGTGCATTTTTTCTGCTGACTCATTTATAGTCATGCACCTTCTTTCAACTACTTGGAGCACTGAGACTATGCTTTGGTCGGTTAATCAGACAGTCGGCTCACTTGTGTAGGGCTTAGTCACCATTTATTCTTCTTGGGAAGGGCTCTCCATTAAGCTTTCTGAGCTGGATTGTGCCTCCATCTGTGATCTCTTTGACCACATATGGTCCCAACTCCAGCATTGGGAGTTTTCCAGGAAATTTTTCAAACTTGCTGTCATACAACAATACTAGATCATTTACTTTGAATGTGTGCAACTTGATATGGAAAATGTACCAAGATTTCTCGCATTTTTTTTGTACCTTCTGATGGAATCCTGCTAGAAATCATTCTTCCTCAAGTTCTTCTAGTTGTGCAAGCCTCTCTTCCAAGGCTTCATGGTCTACCATGCCTGTCATTGCTGCTATCTGCAAACTAGGTACATTGTATTTCATTGGCATGATGGCTTCTGTGCTGTAGACTAACCTGAAAGCTGTCTAACCCATTAATTTCTTGCATGTGGTTTTGTATGCCTATAGCATGACAGGTATGCACAAATCCCAATCATTTCACTGTGTGTTACATAGTTTTGTCAATGCAGTCTCAAAAATCTTGTTGAATGCTACTACTTTCCCATTTTCTTGTGGGTGGTATGGCATACATTGCTGATGATACACCTAGAATTCCTTAGTGAGTGTGCTGATAATTTCATTTAGGAAGTGTGTTCTACGGTCACTCATTAGAATTTTCGAGCATCCAAACCATGTCAACACGTTTTTTAACAAAATTTTCATAGATATAGTAGTTGTGCAATCCTTAACTAGTTGTGCTTCCACCCATCGAGTCAAGTACTCTGTCCCGGTGATGATATAGCACACACTTGTCTTCCCTTGAGGTTTGATGGGCCCCAAAAGGTTTGTCGCCCATTTTTCGAATGGCTATAGCATCATTTGTGGATTGAGTGGCATCTCATCCCTTCACGATGGTTTCCTAGTCCATTGGCATATGTCATAGACCCAACAGTATGCTTTCGAATCTTGATGTAGGGTTGGCCATCATAGTCTAGCCCAAGAATCTTCTATGTTGTCGCCCATCCCACATAATGTCCTCCTGCTACCCCCGATGCACTTTTGCGAGGATTTTTCCTTATTCAAATTCAAGTACATATCTTCGTAATATCTCGTCATTTTCCATTTTGTAGAGGTGCCCAATGATAACAGAAAAATCCATAGAGCGTACCACCAATTATTTCTTCTACTGGACTGAATATCCCTACGGTGACGTCCCTGTGGTTAAGAAATGGATTATATCTTCGAAGTGGCCATCTACGACATGCACTACATAGAGATGTGCATCAAGTAGTACTTCCTCCAAATTTGTTGGCACCTCACCATTCTCAATTCGTGATAGGTGATCTGGTCTTGCATTTAAGCGCCCCGGCTTTACGATGACCTCAAAGTCATACTCTTGAAATAGTAAAAACCAACTACATATGTGCCACCCCAACATAGGCTTGTTCACCAGTTATTTCAATGCGAAATGATCGGTATACATCTTGAAATGCCCACCAAGTAGATAGTGACGGTATTTCTGAAGCACGTATACCATCGTCAATCCCTCACACTCAGTAGTAGAGTAGTTCTTTTCAGCTTTGTACAACCATCGGCTTGCGAATGTGATCAAGTGATTAATGTCTTCTGCTCCTTCCTGCGTGACTACAACGTCCAGCGCGATACACAACACATCAACATGTACATGAAATTCGATGTCCCATTTTGGGAAAACTACAATGGGAGCAGATGCCATTTTTTCCTTGAGAACCTCCAGAATTTTCTTAAAATCATCATTCCAACAATATGTAGCATCTTTTTTCAACAACTGTTCCATTGGTGCCATGATTTGTGCATAGCTCTTAATGAACTTTTGATAATAGCCAGTGTGCCCCAACATGGTGTAGAGTTGTTTGACACTTCGCGGCGCTTCCAGATTGAGAATGACAAGAATCTTGGCAGGGTCCACCATCAGGCCTTATCTGTAGACCACGTGGCCAAGCAAATTTCCAAAGGGGACGAGGAAGTTGCACTTCTTAAGATTCAGTGCAATCTGGTGTTGTTGGAAAGTATCTAGCATCAACCATAAGATCGCTATATGTTTTTTAAATAGCTGAAATATAGTACAATCATTGAAATAAACCTCCAAAAACTTGTGGATGAATTCCTTGAACGTGGCCACCACTATGCACAAAGATATCATTGGCACATTCTTTAGCCCAAAGGGCATAACGATGTACTAAAAACAACCCCTTTCGGTCGCAAAGGTTTTCTTGCTCCTATCTTCCAGTGTGAATTTGATCTGATGGTACCCTGAGAATCCATCCGTGAATGAGTAAGCTTCCTGTCCACCAAAATTATCCAAGACTTCATCTGTAAATAGTGTTAGGAATGGTTCATGAACACAGGAGTCATTAAGCTTCCTGAGGTCAACGCAGATTCAAATTTCACCCTTCTATTTTTTCTCATGCATTATCATAGGACTCACCCAGTTGGATTCTTCCACTAGTTCAATAATTCTTGCTACAAGCATTTTGTTCAACTCTTTGTAGACCTTTTCCTTATACTTCAGATTCAAATGGTAAGGATGCTACTTAATTGGCTTTGTGTCCAGTTTCAAGGTAATCTTCATCATCCCTAAGTCACCAAGGGTCCCTTTTAACTCTGTGATTTTGGTCAGGAAAAAGTCTTGATATTCGTGAAGTAACTTGATGACCTTATCCACCATGGCATCATCCTAATAGTCCCCAAGCATTGCGTACTTTGGATCCGCATCTATACCAATGTTTACCTGATTTTTTTTTAACGGTGCAGCGATGTCAGGGTCCTCAATTGATGGTCCTCAAACTTCATGACTTCCTTCAGTTTCTAGAATATTAATATTTCGAGGGTCATCATCATCATCCTCCACTTGTACATTGTAACGTTCTAGGGCATGGCTTAACTAAGGTGACCATACTGTTTGAACTATTTCCCGTGGTTCCTGTGGTATTTTGAAAATGGGGGCTTTCATGGCTTGCAGCACATCGTCAACTGTATCTACCCATGGGTCCTCAAATGAGAATGTTAACAAAAAACCCTCACACAGGACATCCCATTCACCCGTACCATCTCAGAGTTCTATGTCGGTATACCAGTTTCTTGGGATGACATCCAGGGTATGATAGAATAAGTGTACCCATTCAGGCTGAGGTTCTTCTCCATAGGCCTTGGTCCATTTTGTGAGGTGTGTGCATGGGTCATCGTGTCCATCGTATTTCTCGGTTATTCATAGTTTCAGTTTCCCAAACCGTAGCCGCATCATCCTCCTGCAGTCATGATAGTTTCCAAAGTTTCCTTTATTTGTTCCCCACCAATGCATAGGTGTGACAAGTAGCACCCACTTTAATGCATCGAACCTCTGGTGCTCTTTTACTCTGCTCTCAAACTTGTTCAACAATTCATCCACCATTATCAGTCCATCGTATGTTGGTAGATCTCAATCCTGGGCTATTATGCAACACAACGATTTAGTCATCATATTACAATTTAGCGTCGTCACTTTGCTCAACCAATTGTGCCAGTGTTCATCTTCTTTGTCTAAACTGAAGGGCAAGAACTTCGGGCTCCCACGAGACCCTTTCATCTACACTTGGATTTAGCCAATCCTAGTCTCGCGCGGTTATCTTGTAGATACAATCCAGCTCCTCGTTGCTTCCATCATCGCACATGGGTTTAGTGTAGCACTCTCCTTTAGCTGGATCCAGCGGAACTACTACATGTAGGGAATTTTTCTCGAATATCATCTTCCAATTTTTTAGGTTGATGATTCCATTCATATCCGTGGCCTAGTCTATTCCTAGCAACATGGGGTAAGGGTTATTGTCATCCATAATCTCTATTACCTCAATGTCCATCTACGTGCTCGCACCTTCAATATCCACTATTACCCCTTGTGATCTCCCCATGTGCGAGATCTTTTGTTGGTTCTCCATCTGTAATTGAATAGCAGACCACTGTAACGTGGGCCTGCCCATGCGTTCCCATGTCTATTTTGGCAACACGTTCGTGTCCAAACCCAAGTCTAAGATTACATGATCCATTTCATACCTGCCAAGATGTGCTATCAATCTCATTTCCTTCTTGGTGTGCAGTGCATGCTTTCCCAGTTTCCATACCACACGTGGTTCACCCGATCCTGCACACCTAGTGATCAGCTCTTGTAGTCCTTTAACTGCCTTATTTTCACGTAGCAGTTTCATGCATGTCTCTAAAAAGGTAGTTAGCATAGAAGGATCTAGTCCTTTCTCTATTTTATCCTTACTACCTGAAGTAGAGGCCTCCGCGAAGCTCTTCTTAGCTTCCATAAACATTTCCTTTTTTCATTCCAAGTTAAACTCAGGTTCCTTTGTAGGAGCCTTGCGAACCTAGGTATCTTCCTCAAGCTACTTCCCCTTATCTTCCCCTATGGTTGTGCCACTTCTGAGCATCATATTCACGTTGGGGTCTTCTTCGCGTGGTTCAGATCTCATCATTTGTATCTTTTGAGTTGGATTAGGATGTAGTACCCATTTTTCGTGCATTTGTGTGATCAGTGTTGGACAATCTAGCATTTCATGATCAAACTACTCACAGTACAAACAAGATATTCTCATTAGGTTGGTACAATCACGAGCGTAGTGCCCTGGTCCTCCGCAATTGTAACAGATTAGCTATCTGCGGCCCCTTTTGGGCCCCATTCCTCCACATCCTCGACCTCGCCCTTGAAATCCACCCCACACTATTATTATGACTGGACCGAGGCCTCGCGTTTCTGTTTGCATTCGATAAGCTGGGGTCCTATACATCATTAGCTCATAGCCCTAACATGTCTGCTCATTGTGGCCCACTGATCTACATAAATTACAATATAGTTGCTACAGAGTTTGTGTATACTTCTGCAACGGGTGATAGTTGTCTATCATGTGTTTTCCTCCTACTTGACAAATCGTGCACCAGAGCATGGGTGTCACACTCGGCCCTGCTTGTGCCTCCGATCTCAATGGAATTGGTCCCCCTCCTACCAAATAGTTCGTGAATACTGGACAGTGATCCTTATCATGGCCCTGGCTTTTACATTTTATACACCACACTTCTTCGCGCACCTCTAGCCGTGGCACCCTATCTTGCTTCAAACTCTGCATCTCCAAGCATAGGTTCTACAGTTGTGTGTGGATCTATTACACTCCCAATCCTGGATCTTGTATCGGTGCTTCATGCAACCTCATCAACATTTCCAATGCTTCTACTATGACAATGTCATTCTCAAGTGTGGTGTCAAAGATGCCACAAACCATGCGCAGTGTTGCACATCCATTAGCGTCATATTAGCCTTGCGGATCGTACTCTTTAGTCTCTGATCTAGATCCCAGAGGGTCTCTCTTGGAACCATCATGATCTCCTTAAATCTAATGATTGATTGCACCTCTGATTTCGGCCGACTAAATTCTCTGTTCAACGCAATCTGAATCTCCACTATTCCTGCATTTGGGTGATCCTTCAAGTTCTTGATATACCATGTAAACACACGATCCTACACCTTTCTTACCAAGGTAACCTTCTTAATGTTATCTTCCATAACCCCTTGTTCTTCCCACACTACTCTTACCATGAACCAGAACTGATCTAGATCGTCATTTCCTACTCCTCTGAATAAAGGTAGCTTAATGACACTTTCCATACTAAACTGTTGATTTAGTGGAGGTGGTGTAGGTGAAGATGGAGGTGAAGGAGGTGAAGCGAGTGGTGGTGTAAGTGGAGAGGGTAATATGTACTTCCTGATCAAACTAACCACACTCCTCAGAGACACTTGAGTGTGCTCTTCCTCGCTCACTTGCGGAGGTGAAATTAAAGGACTGCTTGCTAGCCCTTCGATACCTTTATAGACATTTCCACTTCACACTGTTCCAATCATTAATGTAATCACCCTTAAATTTCCTTCTTCATATGGTTCCATTGTTTCGACATTATATATCCCTTAGGTAGATCCCGATTCTAGCAACAGAACCATTTGTTGGCTTATTGGGGCCTGACCGAGGTTCATAAATGTTTTAGCCAAACAAATCTTGAAATTGTTGGCCCTTTTAGCAGTAGTCCACAGAGTGTGGACTAAGGTCTCACCCGAGGTAGTATGGGAGGGTGCTAGAACCAGGTTTCCGCACCCTAGGGATGTCTTGGTGAGGTCCGGGGAGTTTGTGGAATGATATTTCACACTTAAACTACTTCATGCAGCTATTTGACCTTCGCATAGCCCTAGTACTGAGCGCGAAGAGGCGTTGTCTAGATCCCTTATCCTTAGTTTTTTATTATAGATCTAACTTAATTCAGTAGTTTTTATTAATCATTCAATATCTGTAACTAGCACGCACAAACATACACCTTAAAGAGATGCATAAAACCATAACATAATAATAACCACACAGATCTACCGTTAGATGCACAATATTTCAGAAACACTTATCTTTCATTAATCTTCTATTCTAGTACAATCCATTTCCACCCTGTGCACTCAGCTGCAGGGGTCCACGCACACAGTTGCGAACTCTACTAGGCCTCTATGCACACAGCTGCATTGACTATTCTACAACTTTGATCCTTGACTCGGACTTACAAAATCAGAGTGATTATCTACTTTAGAAAATCATACCTTTCAACATCAGAAAAAGCTACTCTCTAAACTTAGAGCCTCGCTCTATTTATACATTCCCATGGTCTGTAGACCATGGGTAGGCTGACACATTCTAGATTAAATTAAAATATTTTAGTATGGACTACCCTTTGACTTGACCCATTACAATTTGCGCTCTGTGCACTTCACAGAGCCTTTATAATACCATTACCAAAGTTGTGGACTTTAAGCCCCAAAACCATTACGCGGGGGATCCGCTACCCGACAACTACTGAGCTTGTGGTCGTGCGAGTCGAACTGGAAGGTCTTCGTGCAAAGATATTCGTGCCTGCCGAGTGACTCAAGGGCGAGTTGCAATATGTGTTTTGGTGGATTTTTGGGAATGGGATCCCCCAAGGACAGTTTTGGGCTAAAAGCCCATGTTTGGGTCCAACTTTGTAATAAAGTTGTAAAGTCTTCGCATTTTTTGGTTGCAGAGTGCGAAGGTGTCATGATTCATAAAGGGTTATCATCCCTTATTTTTGTAAAGGAAAGTTGGCTGTAAAATATCTACCCATGGTTCGTGACCATGGGATTGTATAGAAAGAGCTAAGTAAGTAAGCTCTAAGTAGTTCAATAGTTGCTAAGATAGTCATAGCTGTAAAGAAAGAAATCTAACTTTCGGGTTGTAGCGTAGGTAGAGGTTCTACAACTGAGTGTGCAGAGGCCTAGGGTGGAAGTACACAAGTGAGTGCACACATCCATACACTTGTGTGCGCAAGGCCGATAGAGTCTATAATCACTTGAAGATATCAATAAAAAGAAGTGTTCTGCAAATTCTGTGTCTTCGTTTCGGTTAATGCATCTTGTCATGTTGTGTAGGAATTTCATTTATAATGCTTATGTGATGCGCGAATGTATGTAATTACATTGGATAACTGAACGCAAAGAAGGATATCTATTTACGTGGTGCTAATGATGATTACCTAATAATATAAGTAAGATCCCTAAGATAACTTGACAATCTATGCAATATGCTACCTTAACATTGCGAAGTATCTGAAATGAAGGTTAGGGTTGTGTGAAGGCAAATTGTACCCTTTCATGATGGCACTGAAGGTCAGAGTATAGGGATAGTTTGGTGAGCCCTAGAACTAAGTGACCTACGTGAAAGGAGGAACAAGAGAAATAAACCAACATCACAACCATCTTAGGGTGCAGAAACATGGTTTGAGCATCCCCACATACTGCTTCGGGTGAGACTTTGGTCCACGCTCAGCAGGCTGATGCCAAAAGGGCCAGTAGTGTAGGTATTTGTTTGGATAACTAATGTTGAACCTAAGTCAAGCCCTAACAAGCCAAAAAGGAATTTTGAGTTGTTTTCTCAAGGATGCTATATGATCCTCCTTCTTCTTAATTATCTCTTCTACTGCTTTCACATCTAATGGATCATATCCAATTTTCACCACTAAGTCTTCCAGGGATTTAATCCTATTATCTTTTGATTGGCATGAAACCTTTTCCATCTTCAACTGAGATTGAGCATTTGATAAAACCACCTACATTTTGAACAAATTCATAGAGGTACTTGTTAGAGTGGAGGAGACATCTCACCTATTTGCTTATGAATTTCCAGTTGATCAATAGGATGAACATTTTTGGCATCAAAATTCAAAAGAGGTTTGTTTATAATCAGCTGGAGTTTTAGGTTCTGTTGTTTGTGCTTCAAGGAATTCCATATGCATTTTTCCTTTTTTTGAATCGAAAGCTAATAGAAGTCTTCCTTGGGAAGTAGAACTTTGCTTCCAAAAGTGAGCATAAGTACTCTTTTTCAACATTTCATTTCTGATCTTTATCTCTCTGAAAGTATAAAAAATGGTCTCCTCATTTTCTCCTATTACATTTGCAAATGTGGAAACTTAGAGATTTTGTTGCCTTCCTGAGATTGGAGTGGTAGGAAAAGATTGACCTCCTACTAGAGATGAATTAGGAATATCACTAAGATTAATAATTATTTGTTGTGGTGATTCCTTTCCTAGGTCCATTTCCATGTGTATCCTAGCCATTTTTCTAAATTTCAGTTTGAACTCTTTCATAGAAGTTTCAGTTCATCGTGACTGATCTTCTCTTGGTATTTTCACGGTTGTTTCTTTTTCCTATTCCTTGCCCTTGTTTGGTCTATCCTTTGTAATATACCTTTCTTGCTACCTAGGAGTTTGTGCACTTGAAGAAGAAAGTATTTGCTTCTGCCTCTTGCAAGGGTTCGGGCATCCACTCTATCTGGTTCATGAATTTCTCTATTTTAGGCCTGTGAGTGTGAATATAATGTGTTGATTTGTTTTCCACCATTTTCTTGGAGATGATTCCCCATGGATCATAGGACCATGTGAAGCTATGATTGAACTTCATTTCTTTCAATTTCTTGTCAGCGTCCTCACCTGCTACCCTGTTGTTGCAAATAAAAGGGTCAATATGGGATTTGATCCTAAATTGAAACTTCTTCTTTACTGCTACAAAATGTACTTCATCTACATGGATCATCTGCTTGATATACTCAAATGCAAAGATCCTAATGGGGAGGAAATTTGGTAGCTTTTAAGGGGCCAATTCACATCCATATACCCTTAATTCTATGTAGTTTTGGTACAAGTACCAATCTATTTTCCTTGCTTGTTCTGTTAGCTTCATAATCCTTTTAATTTCTTCACTAATTATGGGTTCTACTATACCGTTGAGGAGGCTCATAGCTGGGTGGACAAACATTTCTATGAATGTTTTGTATGTGGAGTCCCTTTGATCCTTCATTGCCAAGGTTATCCAGAAGATGACAGATTGGGGTTCACCTTCTTCATTTAACCTGCTCATTACAAATTGAAATCTATCTGCCTGAAAATAAACAAACATGTACACTAATACTAAAGAATACTAAAACACTTCCTCTATGTTGAAATCTATGAATTTCTCGTGGATAGCATTCGCTAGGAACTGACTAAAATTAAACAAGATAGAGGGCTTTTCTTCAGATGACAATATGGATAGGAAACCTATTATGGCCTCATCAAGCCACTGATTTGAATAATATCCTAGTATATATGATAGTACAATGAATATATGCTTGGTCTATCAGGGAAAGTAGAGGAGGAATATGGGGGATTTTTTCTAGGTAGTTGGGTCTATTCAACCATGAAGAGTTATAGGGTTTTAGCTCTTCTGTAAAAGTCTAGTCTCTGGTACATTTCACTAAGGATTTCATGGGAAAAAGGAGTGGTTCCTTCAATGATAGGATCTTACATCATCTGAATTATGGATATAGCATCAATAGTAAACAATATTTCTCCTATAGAGGCTATCACTGCTCTTTATTGTGGGCTATAGTAGGACTGGTATTTTCTAATCAATTTTGGGTAGCTATGGGTTTTGGGAAAAAGGTAGAAAGGAAATTTTTTTCCTAGAATCCTATATCATCCATTCCATCAATGAATTTGTCCTCCCACCAATAGTAGATGTCAAAGAGGTCATTCGGATATGATCTCATGTATCTTGAAATCTCTATCTGCAAGTGGAATATGGCCCAAGTCCACTAGTCAGTGCACCATTAGATTGAAAAACTCTTGTTCTCTCTTCTTCGGTGGCATGATTATCTTTTACAAATTTTAAACCTATGTTGTCTTTGGATTTGTAGGTGAATTTCAATCAGAAAAGGGATGAGAAGAAGAGGGAACTCAGGGAGGGAAAATAGAAAGGGAATGAGTATAAAATGGGATTGAAGAAGGGGAATATCAGCTAATTGTAGACATGTGCAACTTTTTGCCACTGTGTTGATAATCTGACTATGTCAACTGCTTCCCTGTGTATGCTTGAGAAAAATTTCTCTTTCACCTATAAGTAAAGAGGACATATCAAAATTCGGTAAATGAGTTAAAGATGATGCCTTTGTAATATTTAGATATTTCCCGTTGAAGTGGAATGGAGTGGTGCGAATCCATTGGCTAACAGTCTAGCGAATTAAATGTGCAATGATATTGCATGAGAATGAAGGCAATAGGTGGATGGGACAGAGTGGCGATATTGGTGAACAACCATAACAGAGGAGTGGTTTTTTTGAAAGCAGAAACCAATTTTCAAAGGGCCTATCAAGTGGTAAGTGGAATTAGTGGTGGGGGCTAGGGGGTGGGAAGTTATAGTAGCATGACTTGTAGGTAGTAGGAAATCACTTATTTCAGACCCCCCCTGGCATTAATGTTTAGAGGGTGGGGTGTGTCAAAAACTCGTATGGGTTGTTGGATCAATCATGGAGTGTGGGGATTTGATGGAAGGTGCAGGGTGGGTAATCATTAATGTGATGGGCACGTGGGTGGTGAGGCTGGAAAATGAAATGGGGGGTGGAGTATAGAATAAAGTTAGGAGTATGGTGTAAGACCCCTATCCTTTTTTTTTATTTATTTTTTCCATATTAGGAAAAACCACATGAAATATGTGATAAAACATTAAAAATAATTTTCATGTCCTTTTCCCTTTATAATTATTCAATCTACCTACCATTTGATTCTAATCTAACATTTTTTCCTCATTGTTTTCAGGGTGCATTTGGACTTGCAAACCCTTTTTCACTTTCCCTTTTTTTAATTTCTAGCCTACTCTATCACTTATCTCTCCTATTGGTCTAGATTGATGAGTTGAACCAATTTCATTTCTACCTAGGTACTGATTTGCCAAGCTTAAACTATTTGGCAGATATTTATTTTCTACCCTATCAACATAAATTGAAATTTGTTCAATCATGCTTAGAATGTATGTGTTGTAGAATATTTGGGGTTTTATTTTCTTTTCATTTTTCTTTTCTCTCTCTCTCTCTTTGTTTTTAATAACCTCTTTTCTTTTAATTTTTTTAGAAATCAATTGAATATTTAGATCTATGGACAATATAAAATCTACAAAATGTGAAATACTCAATCACCTTGAGATCCTATAAATTATAGGACCCTGACATACCCAATTCTTAAGAATGTCTCTGGAGTTGGCACTGGTACTAGGTAAGCTGAAGGGAGTCTCCATGATAGTCATGGGCTCTGACATCTGATACATTGCATCATAATGCTGTGCCCAAAAGGTTTCAATCTTCATCCCATTAACACTTCTCAAAGTCATCGTCTCAGGATCAGTGTGCGAGACAATCCAGAGTATCATGTCCATGCATGGAACATCGAGTATCTGCATGTAATCCATACAAGTGGACTTGTGAATGTTCACATAAACCTGGTGGTCTTCGAGGTCTTCGTTGAAAGTTCTGACAAATGCTTCATTGATCTCTTTCAATTTCAGCTTGATTTCCATGTCCAGAAACAACTTGGTATCTTCATAGATCAGTAAACATCCGGACACCTATTCAACTATTTCTATAGTTTCACTTTCACTTAGAGTCCATTGATCCTGTACTACTAAGAGGTAGATGAACACCTGAAAGATCTAGAGACAAAGAAGCATGCATGGCAAGAAATTTGTCAACAAAAACCAAAGAAAATTCAGGGAATGACATAACACAAAGTTGGGGAATGATAGGCAAAGATGACACAATTTCTTCTGGAAGGTTGGGTGACTGGCTACCAGAATTGCGCAAAATATAGTCTGGGTTGTCTGGGAGGCAAGACTAGCTACTGAATTTTCATAATGCGCAGTCAAGATTGATTGTTGACTGTTGGGATTGCGCAATGTGCAACTCCAACTGGAAATGACTATAGGCTCAAGGACTTCATTGCGCAATTTTCTTGGCTAGTAGTCACTATCCCTCATAAATGCATAAAGTAGTCCTAGAGGATAGTGCCTAGGAAGAAATTCCCATTTTTGGAGAGGAAGACAGAGCCTTCCTTCCCCGGATTATGCAATGTTGTCTCGGTGAGGCTGATGCGGGCCAAGGTTGGAAAGACTCTCTGACGGGAAACTGAAAGAAAATGTGGAAGTGAATGCATGGTGACACTAAGTGAAAGCAGAAGTGATTTATCATGCATGCAAACATTGAATAAAATATTTAGTAAATAGATCAACATACATGTGGGTGAAGCGAGTCACCGAACCGGTGACTGTTTGTGCAAAATAGTTTCATGCATGTGACAACAGTGAGATAGAAAAAAAAATGAAATGGTGCTACTACAAGCTACTATACATGCAAATGATAGAAAGAATTCAAATAAATCAAGAAAACAACAATCACACAAGTTAAAACACAAAAAGCGATAGAAATGCTCAAAAATACAAGTTCAGAGCACTTACCTGTGAATAGCTGAGCCGAAAGTGTCAAAGAGTCCTAGATGTGTTGTGGGGTATCAGAGATCCAAGATCAATGTGAAAGAATGATATCTGATGTTTCGAATAAATAAGTTTGAGCTCATGACGTGCATGGCACAAATCTAGGAAAAAGTGACACTTGGAAGAAAGGCTCTAAAATGATTTTGCATGTAACCTCTGAATGATAAAAATAGCTCCTTGAATCATAGGATGCTTTTTGCATGTTTCCTTTTTCTATTCTAGGAAAGAGAAAGCCATGCATGCAATTCAAGTTTCCTTAGTCCTGGGTGGAACTAGTCAACCTAACTATTCATGCATGGGAAGCCACTCAACCTATAGTTGGACCAAGTTTGGATGAACATATTATGAAGGGAATGCATCAAGCTTTGATCGATAGGTTGTCTTTGTGCAAGAAAAATACTGAAGCTTGTGTACTTGATGAAGCAAGACAAGGTGCTGTGAAAGGTTGGTGGGGAGGCTCCAAAACGAAGGTAAGGAAAAATTTTGGAGGGTGATTGTAGCCGTTACAATAGTATGAATGGAACTTTCACTTATAATAAAAATCAGAGCTAGCGCACTTTCATGAATAAGTTTTGAATCTAGTGGGACTATTCTTGTTGTATTTGCAATGTATGTTATTTAACTTATGCCTATGCTTATGAACTATTTCATTTTCATTTGTATGAATCTTGTTGAATGCATGTTTTTGTATTAATTTTCCACCTTAACTTCTGGACTATTCCACATGTTAGCTCGTGATTTCATTATGCTCGTGTGTTCCTTTCATGTTGCATACTATAACAAGCTTCCAATGGGTGCATTTCATTTTTCCTTCATGTGTTGGAACCTTCGTGCATCGCACTTGACTTTCCATAGAGTTGCACACTTTCTCTCACCAAAGTTACCATACTTCACTCTGTGCATTTTCATATTCAAGGCATAACATTACCACCCACCCACCAAATTATAGGACTCCTACTCCAAATGGTGTGAGGTCTAGTTGGCAATTCATATTGGGGAGATCACTTGAATGTTGGTGGCTCCAACATCGTCAATAGGTTACAACCTCAAGGTTCTTTGCTGCATGTATTATTTAAGATATGTAGGGTCATGGGAAACATATCAAACCTAAGAGCTTTCATTATATGCATTAGCAAGAGGCTTTAGATGAGAGAATACATCAAACATACTTGCAAGAGTTTCCCTTCCCTTAGCTAAGAGAAATTCATGAGCAGTAGTAAAGAGGGAAACTTGCAAGAGTTTCCCTCTTTACTATTTATCTCTCAAATCAGCACTTCTTCTATCAAAGCATTCATTTGGTCCTGATGATGGATCCCGACTGGGATTTGAAATGTTGACAAAAAATGGTTCTTACTGTGGATTCTCCGGTAACTAAGTCAGAAGAAAACTCATGAGCAGTTCGAAATGTTGAAAACAACAACAAGAAATGATAAAACTAGAATCCAGAAATTCAAGTTTAATTTTTCCTTGAATTAAACTGAGAATTCAAATTCAATTCTATTCTCATAGCAACTTGTAAATTGTTAATTAAGTTTAATTAACTTAATTAGTTTATGAATTTTGAGTTAAGTCTTTTTGAAGTCATGTATATGTTCTCCCTATATTATAGGGGTCCAGGATGAGTTAATTGTGAGTTGTAATTAGATAACTCAGTTTACTGAGTTAAGTTTAGCTAAATTAGTTCCAAACTGTTTGAGGAGCTAATAGTGAGTTAAAAATCAATTGGTGCACTAATGCATTAACTAGTGTTACTCCAGTTAACTGAATATCTTGTCATCATAAACTCATGCATGTCGATTCCAAGAGAGACCCAACTAAGACTAGAGTATAGGGACAATGTACTATCATTTGTATAATTTTTTGAGTGGTATACATGATGCATGCAATCAAGAATTGAACCTATAAGGGATTATTAGTTTTGGATGCACTGGTTTCTCTTTAATATGGACTAATCATCCATAGGAATTGTGCAAGGAAATAGGGGTTGGAAGATCAGCAAAAGAGGCTAAGGTTTGGCTCGAGCTTGCTGGTGAGCAAGGAGATTGATCATATTGAGTGCTAAGATTGTTCTTGTGAGAACAAGAATTGTATTATCATCTTGGATTTCTGATTAATGAAATATAGATAGTAGGGGTTTTGAGCTATGGATTTCCCTAGGAAAACATATTGTGTTATGTGCCATTGATTTGTCTTCATCTTGCTATTATTTTTTTCATCGATCTATTGGCTTTTGTTGGTTGAAAGTAGAAGTAAATTCTTGTCCTGTGCTTTAGTACATGTCATGAGCTTGTGAATCTATAGGAAATTCTACATGGTATCAGAGCTACATCTACATGATTTTCTACAAGGTATCGGAGCAGGACAAAAATTGGGCAGTGAGTTTGCAAAGCATATCTGAAATGTTTTGTTGAAAATTTTCAAAAAAAATTAGTAGATCTAGATTCCTTGCGAAAAATACCCAATTTCAAAAAATAAATCAGCTGAATCAGAGTTTGGATGAAGGAGATATCTCTAATTTTAAATGAGCATTTGTTTTCAGAAAATTCCGTGATGGCAGGACAAATGAAACAAATTGGTGTGTTAGCCAAGAACTTGTATGCACTTGAGGAATAATATGCATTCCAAGCCTTGAGGAGCAAGGCAAAGGTTAGAGACTTGGTGGTTGATAGGAAGAGTAAATTACCTCTCAACATGCAGCCCCAGAAGAAGCCTCTGATGAAACTTCAGGAAGTTGTGGAGCGGTCATCACTAGAGAGGTTGAAAGGAGACCGAGTGGAGAGATCCACTCAAGCAGAGAAGAAGCAATCTCAGACAATTCTGAGACAGGCACAAAATACTATACATTGTCTATCAGGTCATTTAAAGCATTATCAATCTTTAGTACAAGATCTGACTGAACATTTTATAACATTCAATATTTCATCAATTCCCAGACTCCAAAATGCTAGCATTGACCTCTTGGAAAATGTAGCTTCCAAGCTCATTCCCTCAGAAGACTATAGCCCAGATATGGAATTGATCTTTAGACTCTCAATTCCTGATAATATTACCAATTGGAGAATTTTCAATGATGATCTTAATATTTTAAGCATCCTCACATCAGAAGGATCTTATACTAATCAGATAATTGATGAGGACCAACATGACAAACAATTGCAACAAGACAGCACTAATAATTCTATGCCAAAATCAGTAGTCAAGTTGGAAGACCTATATGATTTGAAAGATCGATTCAAAAGATATACCAATTCAAAAATTGAAAGTTCAACTCTGAACTATGAATTAGTAAATCTAGGAACTAATACCAAGCCACAGAATATCAATCTAGCTCTTGGCCTAGCCCCTGAAGAAATATTAGCATTTGTTCGTCTCCTAAAACAATACAAAAGTGTCTTTTCCTCGAACTATGATGACCTTAAGACTTACGCCACTTCTATCATTCAACATACTATCCCAATGATAAATGATGAAAAACCTATCTAGCAAAAGCTGAGAAAGGTCCATCCTAATTTGGAAAACTAGATTAAGTCTGAGCTCAATAGATTATTGAAAGCCAAAATTATTTTTCCTGTTTGACATTCTAGATGGGTTTCCAATATGGTTCCCGTTAGAAAGAAAAACAAAGACATTAGAATTTGCATTTACTTTTGAAACCTTAACAAATCCTTCCAAAAGGATAATTTCCCCTGCCTCCTATGGAACAAATTTTGCGAGAAGTTGCAGGATCAGAATTAATGTCCTTTTTGGATGGTTTCTCTGGCTATAGCCAAGTTTTGGTTCACCTTGACGATCAATTAAAGACCACATTCAGAACCAAATGGGGTACTTATGCATATCAAAAGATGCCTTTTGGTCTGATCAACGCTGGTGCCACATTTCAAAGGGCCATGGACATCACATTTAAAGGATTAGTAAACAAATCAGTAGTAATCTACTTGGATGATATAACTATATATTCCAAAAAACAAGGTAATCATCTCAGAGACTTAAAGTAGATCTTCCAATGTTGCCAAAAGTATGAAATTTCACTTAATCCAAAAAAGTCCTTTTTTGCATTAAGTGAAGGAAAACTTCTTGGATTTATAGTGTCAAAATCTAGAATACATATTGATCCCGATAGAATCAAAGAGATTTCCGAAATACCCTTGCCTCACAACAAGAAAGCTATGCAATCTTTCCTTGGCCAAATTAATTTTGTTAAGATATTTGTTCCGAACTTCTCAAGGATTGTATCTCCCTTACAAACAATGATTAAAAATAATTCAATCCTCAAATGGGGCCAAGAGGAATATGAAACATTCAATCTGATTAAACAAGCGATTGTAAACACTCCATCTTTAGCAACTCCAAATTTCTCTGATCCTTTCATTTTGTACACATTTTCCTCTAATAGATCATATCCTATGATACTCACTCAAGCGAATCAAGACAAGGTAGAAGCCCCAATTTCCTTTTTCAATTCAAATCTGCAAGGGGCCAAATTAAATTATTCTGGCGTCGAAAAACAAGCTTATGCAGTTTTCAAATCGATCAAACAGTTCAAACCCTTCCTACTTAAAGCCCATACAAAAATCATAGTACCATTTCCAGTGGTAAGAAATCTCTTATTACAGAAAGACGTGGATGAGAAAAGATAAAATTGGGTTACTTCCCTACAAGAATATGACACTGAAATTAAACAAGTAAATACTGTAAAAGGTCAAGGCTTTTGCAAAATGCTGGCTGGAGCATCGCTTATTTATGAAATACCATCTTCAGAAGTACAAGGTATGAGGTAAGCCTAAATGATATTGAATCATTGTATGTTCATATCATATTTTATCTAAAGAATGGATATGCCCCTTCAAACCTAGATTATACAAAGAAAAGAGCCCTAATATTGAAGGCTAAACAATATTGACTCATGAACAATGTACATTTTAGGATGAATTATGATTCTATTCTCCTTCAATGTCTTGAGAAATCTGAAGCTGAAAAGGTGTTGCAGGAACTCCATGATAGACCAACAGGTGGAAATTATGTTGGAGATGCCAGAGCACATAAAATCTTGTGTGCAACGTACTATTTGCCTACACTATTCAAAGACACACATAGCTATGTAAGGAAATGTCAAGTTTTTCAAACTGTTGCTGGAAGACAAAAGAAACCATCGTTGCCTTTGCAACCAGTCAATATTGATCAACCCTTTGATCAATGGGGATTGAATATAATAGGTGAGATCGTTCCTCACTCTTCTAAATAGCATAGGTATATCCTTACAGCTACAAATTATTTTACTAAATAGGTAGAAGCAGTTCCTCTTAAGACAGCTAATGCCGAACACATCACTGATTTCATAGATCAATTCATAATCACTAGGTTTGGTTTACCCTCCGCTTTAATGTTTGATAATGCATTGTATTTTTCTGGAAATGCTATGACTAAATTCACTCTCAAAAGGTGTTTAAACTTAAATACTCTTCCAATTATTACCCACAGGGGAACAGGTTAGTTGAATCAACAAAGAAAAACTTAATGAGAATCATTAAACAAACCATCGATCAAAATCATAAGAATTGGCACAAATCTTTAATATATTCTCTATGGGTAGATCGAATAACGCGGAAAGCCTCCATTGGCACTTCTCCCTTTAATTTAGTTTATGGGAAACAAGTGGTCCTTCCAACTCATCTAGCGATACCCTCTCTGGCCTTAGTTAAGTTTATTGACGAAACACCAACTTCTTCCTTACAACTAAGGCAGTTGCAAATCCTTAAGCTAGAAGAACAACGATAACAGGCTAAAATAACTCATGCTCATCACCAAGCATTAGTAAAAGCTTCTTTTTATTGAAACATGGTATCCAGAAAGGACTTTTAGATTGGAGATCTTGTTTTAGAATGGGACAAGGCTCATGAAGAAAAAGACAAACATACAAAATTCCAATGAATGTGGCTTGGCCCTTTCCAAATTTCGGAAATCATAGGTCCATCGACTTTTATGTTACAAGATCTAACAGGAAAAAGAGAATCTGTACCTGTTAACGGGAAGATCCTTAAAAAATACTTTCCATAGGAGATCATTCTTCTATTTTTGTAAATTAGTTTTTCTTTTATTTTGATAATAAAACCAATTGTAAATGCGTGCATTTGGAATTCACGAAAAAGACAAGTATTTCTTTTAGATTTTGTTTTTCACATGTATAAATAGAATTGATTTGGAAAATTGGACATTATTAGTGAAAGATACAATCAAAGGCTATAAGCTTGAAAATGATACTAGTTTCAACCTTGCAAATTTTGATAAAAAGCAACGTGTAGTGGGAATTTGTTTTATATCAGTCCAATGAAAGGCATCAATAACAAAACGAAGATTCTCTATAGAAAAGCTCTTTCCAAAATCTCTACAATTGTCGTCCAGAGCTATTCTTAAGGAAACAATGACTTCCTCCCCACCTAGAGAATTACGAGCTTCAAGGAATAATCCATTGATACACTTTAAACTTAAAGAATAAGAGGTCTCATCATAAGCCGACTTATCATGATCATAAGATATTATAGCTTGCTAACTTTGCCAAAACTGCATACCACAACAAGGCAATGGCTCAAGATTGTTGCAATCAAAAGACAAGGGCTCTCATCATGAGCCAGCTTGTTTAGCAAAGTTATAAATCAAGTCAGTGGCACTATCATAATTTGGCTACCAAACCAAGGCATTGTTCTTTAAGAATTAAAACAAAATAAAAGCAATAAGTGTGGATATGGATTTCCCTTTGAAAGTCGTATATTTCTCCAAGTAGGATACAGGATCATTTCTGGGTAACAGGTAACCCTGTCAAGGCTATAAACGCCTACTGGCAGCAGAGGTCCTATCTATGACAAATGAGCTTATTTAAAACTGATTTACAGAGAAAGATTTGTTTTTATCTTTACAAACCAAGTAGTGGCTGATGTAAATACAATGACTAACTCTAGGAAGTAAATAATCAAAGTTAACATAGAAGAAACAAACTATCATTAACAGCTGAAAGCATGGTGTACTTTACCTTTCTATAATAAAGTTTGATTTTCTTAAGAAAGTCTTCTCTTTTAGAAGTTTAGAAAAATCAAAAGAAAATTAGAGATAACTGGTTATTCCAAGTGAATTGCCAATTATTGTGGCTAGCAACAACCCCCTTCTTATCTAGTTTTATTACTAATACTAAAAAAGTGGGGACCCTTTATCAAAAAAAAAAAAAAAAATAGTGCTTATATTCCCTTTTTGAATAAATCTTACTATCATAAACTTAAGAGAATACCCGAAAAATCGAAAAGCACTTAATTTTTATGAAAAGTTCAAACAAAATTGTACTCTCGATAATAAAGCGTTGCATTGAAAAAAAGGTAATGGATAACATCCTATAAACAAATTCCTAAGGTTGTGAAATCGTGATGCAAGATTGTACACCGAAGAAACTCATCACATTACAGTTTTCATATGCCTCAAGTATCACTTAAAGTGAAATACCTAAAGCCGCTAATATGTGATGACGCGTCTCGCAAATTGCATTTCACACAAACATATGGTAATAGATGATTGTCAAACACAACGGATTAGCGATATTGTGATCTGTGATATTACAATTTGCGATATTGCAAAGCAAATCGCAAAATCGCTTTATCGCAGATCTGCAGGGTCGTCATTTAAAAAGTTTTTCCGTAAACAAATGCCCAGTTATGCGCAGTAATGTTAATTTTATGAGTTAGTTGATGATCATTAATGAAATATGGTTTGGATATGATCAAAAGGTCATTTCACGTAGGGTGATATATTTTATATGATTTCGGGATTTAAATTTTTCCCGTCACCTTATTTCTTATCATCACTCTTCCCTTATTTGTCAATTGCAAGAGAAAAAAGCCAAGAGGTATACATAACAGTGTTTAGAATATTATGGGAAAGAAGGGACAAGCTCCAAGTTTTGAAGACAAAGAGATGACACCCTTATACACAGACACCACCTGTAATAGAGACGTTGGCGTTACTACTTGGGAAGGCATGTATAGTCTACTTGAGGAAGAAGATCCCAGAGTAATGGGGGTTACGGCAAGTACAGACTCTCGCGGGTCATTTGAGGCATCAATTAGTGAACTAGCATGCTCATTCTTGCATCGGATAGAGGCGAGGACCAAGATTATTCCATACACAGATATGATTAAATGGGTATTGGATAATGCTGATATAACAGACACACAGTTTAAGACTCAGAGCCAAGGACTCATTGGGTCATTCACTTCACAAAATTTAAGGTTTATATATCCTCTAACAAAAACACGCAAAAGGTGGAAAATAGCACTAGGGAAGCCCGGATCAAGAAACGGAAGCAGTTTCTGATGCACGATTAGCGCTAATCACACATTGTTGGGCAAAACCCCTTGAGAAGGAAAGCCTCTGATCACTTAGTCACTTGTAAGCTTGAAAATTGTAAGAAAAAGTGATAAAGGCTAAAGGCAAAACATGAGCTCTAAAAACCTGTGGTATTTATCAGAGATATCCTCAAAATGGCATGTAAATATCCTATCATTTGCACAACATCTACAGACAAGATGGAGACAAAAGGCTAAAGAAAGAGCAAAGTCTATCAAAATTTTAACCAAGTTGAATTGGGATTCTTACTGCCGATACTTGGTAAAACCACACAGTCAATGTATGACTCTCAAATTCCTCATTAACTCTACTGAGAAGATGGCACCAGCACTTGCTGATTCTATTTTCTCAAGGAAACTTAAGTTGGAGGTCAACCAACCAACTCTCCTCAAGCTGATGTTGAATGCTTGTGACCACAAAGAACAGATACATAGATAGTTAATTTCCAGACTCAATTTTAGTTTAGTTTTGCTTTATTTTTGTTTTAGATGAGGACGGTCATTTAAACCTCCTCCTATATTTTTGTAATAAACTATTTTTAGATTTAGCTAGTAGTATTTAAACTCTTCTCATGCATTTAGAGAAGGGTCCTGAAATTTGTAAAAAACGTTTCCTCAGAACATGCACTTCTGCACCCTCCAAGGAGGTTTTGATGAATGAATGGAACAAGATTTATTGATATCTGTGTTTAATGTCTGCTACTGAAATTGCACTTTTGTACTCTTAGTAGATGTTGAATTAAGAGGAGATAAATCATTATTGCGGAAGCTCATGAGTAGAACTTGTCATCAATGGTACTTTTATCTCTTAACGATTTCTACTTATGTGTTGAGGTGATATTTATGTTCAGTTATTTATATATGAATGCTTAAATGCTTGAGTTATCATTTGGCACTTCTGTACAGTGATGGCTATTCTATTTACGCTTATTATATGACTGACTTATTATGTGATATGTTTTTCATAATTGTTTCGTCTAACTTTTTATACGAAACAATTTATCTTTATTGAATTCTTTTCTCATAGCAATTGAATTATCTTTATTACTAATTGTTGTTAGAAATTATTTTAGACCACATAACTGAAAGATTAAATCCTGGGTTAGTTTTAGAATTAGATATTTCTACTCATTAGAATACAATTGCATGTTGTTAAATTAGATTTAGAATAAAAGCATTTTTACTTAGAAATTATTAGAAAGGAAATATCAATTCTCAACACACACCCACACATAAATTGGGAAACTGGTCCCATATCCCCAGTTGGAACCACCATCCCAAATGGAAAATGAGTTGCTTTCAAGGTCCATACCAGGTGGGTATGCCCCTTGTTTTAGACCCGATTTTCTAGGCTTCAATAGAACGAAAGGTGATCCTCTTTCCTTAACCTGTCAATTTATGTTTAATAGATGAACATGTGTGTAACTGGTAGCTTTTGCAGATAATCATATAGTTTGTCGAAGGTCCCAGGAAGGCCTTTGAGGGTATTTTTCATCCCGTGCATTTTATCCCATAGCAGAATTGATGACTCCACTAGGGATTATACATCTAGTTCCCGGTTACCCGAACTCCTCTCATATCTTCTCTTTCTTCTATCAGCTTCCCACTTCTTCAAATCATTTTCTGATCCACCATCTATCTTGTTGCATCCTGCAAAGTTGCATTCTCCTCAGAAACTGATCCTAAAAGCCCTCTTTTTGAGCTACTTCTCTCACTAACACAGGTTGTTAATCTACATAGAGCTTTATAAAGCTCTTTGACTATGCACATGGAGCATTAGTGGCCAAACTAACTCTATGTTTACAAAGAAATAGAGCATTAGTCTCCCATTTCCATGTTTTTCAGAAGATTTTGTGGAACAAAAGGGGTGAAACTTGTCTCAAGGGATAAAGTAAGATATGCAACAGTATCATGTTAATAAATTTGGTGTCTTGAAAATTTAGTTTTAAGAAAATGTTTTAGTTTTTCTCTCTTAGAAGACATTTTTTTTGAAAGAAAAGCTAATAAACTGTATATCTCCTTCTGTCGAAATAGTTGTAGGCTACGTCATTTTGGTTTTGAGTAGTTGTTAGGGAATATTGAGAAAATAAACTTTCAATTATGCAAGTGTTGAATGGCTTTATATGCACTATGAATATGTGAAATGATACATGTGTAGAATAAGACTTGTTTGCATAAGAAATTAAAGTTTTTTTTTTTTTTTTCAGAGCATTGTTTTGCATGGTTTATTGAGTCAAGAGTCTCACCATATTCATACGTCAACACCCCTACCAAAGACAAATAAGCAATTACACTAAAATTTACATTAAAATCAATCAGTTACTCTTTTTTGAGCAAACCAACATTAACTAGATTAGAACCTTGGGATAAGCATGTGAGTGAACTGACTAAGGTTGAAAATAAAAACTAGTGTTGTTAACGAGTGAAAAATCCTTCTACACTCATAGGACCTGGACCAATCCACTAACAACAGAGCAAAATATGAGACAACATAAGACTATAATTGAAGGTAGCCCGCCTTCTCTTACAACTCCTTTGGGAATTCTATGTATTGGGGGTCCCTTCGGGGATTTCAAAACTGAGTTGGGGACTTAGGTACGCTGCCCACACAGTGTGTTGTCTACGTCTATGTCCCCCCTGGTAATGTATGTTATTTGAGGTATCTCTAGTGGCAAAAAATTCTAGGTACTTACCTAAGGTGACCGGGACGGGCTGTCCTGCTACCTAAAATGGACGGATCTACTTTGTCTTTAGTTTTTGGGAGGGTGCTCATCTTCACGAGAGTACTTGCCCCCTTAATTTGAGGTTTAAGCGAAGCTCAAAAGTAACTATAACCATACATTTGGCCATCCTTCTCCATTATTCATTGAGAGACTAGGTTTCATCTCCAGTAATCGGTGCTTATCAAAGGAGGTATTTTCCCACTGTCTGTTGATTGACATATTTAGTGTATTTTTTCTTTTTAGGTACCTAAGTGCTATTGTTTTCGAGACTTTAAAGAGTATCACATTAAAATTTATTTGATAAAACTTAACAGTCATTGTGGCTACATCCGGCCCTCATTGTCAATCCAGACAATTGTTAGGACTTCCTCCACTCATTGTGGAGGATCCACCGAGTTCCATTGACTCAGATTCCTCATCTTCAAGGAATTAGTATCCTAAATCACACACGGGATCTGTGTTGATGATTGATGATTCTAGTTTGCCAGAGGATTTCTTCACGGAAGGATTTCTTCCTCAGTTTGACACTCCACTTACAGATCTGTCAAAACCTATCGTTACTCCTGCGGTACCTGTACTTCCTTCTTCAGTAGGTGGAACTTTCCCATCTATCGAGTCGACGCCTCAAGGGTTGTGGAATTATAGAGACATTGTTGGTCCTCTACCACTTCCCCAGTCGACTGTCATTACAACACCAGTAATGTGGAATCCCACTATCTCGTTCATCCCAGGTATTGCAACTCACATAAAACCCTCTGTAATTGGAACCTAGCAGATGCCAAGTTCCACTTCTATGGTGCCACAAAGCATACCGTCAACTAGTGCCACATATAGTGCTCCATATAACACTCAATGCAGCACTATGGGCACGGTTCCAGTTTACCAACAACAAGGTCAGTCGTCAATGTACAGTTCCAACCCCCAGATTCAAATATCTGGGGCGATTCCCAATATGCGCATGCCGATGGGGAATGTCATAGTTTTCCCACCATTCTTAGGCATGCATGGATAGTCGCTAACTGAAATGGGTGTTCCCTCCGTCAATCAAAGCCATATGGTTAGTTCTGTGTTGGTTGGGAATTCAAAGGGGATTCACACCCAATCCATGGGGGCACCCTACTCACAAGCTCAAATGATTCAAGGGGGCACCGCTTATACTGGGGGCAACTTCATACACCAGTATCAAAATCCTCATGGAAATCCACTCTACAACACCGTACCACAAAGCAACTGCTACACCATGCAGCCCACATACACCATGGGGAACCAAATGATGTGAGGAGCATAGAGCTCCTCAGGTCATTTGTCATCACCATGGTCTGAGTCGGGGGCACCCAACAGTTTGCCTTTTTTGGCCACATTGGATATTCCCAACTTATACAAGTTGACAAATGACCCCATCTACCACAACTTACAATGGTTGCCGATCCTGCATAAAATACCGACAGACATTCCTAAGTTGAACAGAAAACAAGGGGAGGATATGGGTGCTCATGTCACCACCTACCATCTCTGGTGTGTTTCTAACTCTATGGTGGATGACAGTGTTTGGTTACATATTTTTCGCTGCACCCTCACTGGCAATGCAACAAAGTGGTATATTTAGTTACCACGTGTGTCAGAGAATATCTTTGATTCTTTAGCGATGGATTTTCTAAAGCATTTTCAGTTACCTATCTGTTATGAGACAGGGATAGAGCTCCTTCATTTCGTGAGGATACTGCCACCCACATCTCCGATCATATCCATGAATGGATACATAGGCAGAGGTTAGTAAAAGCTCCCATCCATGATTTTCTCTTAACAAACTAGTTCTGTGAGTTGTTACTCCCACAAATCGCTAGAGATGTCGTTCTAGGTGGTGCGGTCATAGAGGACCAATCCATATTTCATGTCCAACACTTAGATTTGATTTATTCACATTCTGGCACTCTCTATGACATTATCCTCTATGCTCCTGGTAACCCCAATCCTCCCACCACTTAGCACCCTGGAGTCCACGCCGACGGGATCGTCGGCACAACCTCTGGGGTCGCTGTAAAACAACTTAGTGGTTCCATTTCCAAGTTGATAGTGGACCCCTCTATCAAAGTGATTGCTCTTCATGCCACCGTGGTTAATTCTGTGTAGTCTACATAGAAATCTGGTAGTAAGAACAAGACCGCTCCTTCTGAGGAGCAGTCATCTAAGCAGCCCAACCCAAAACAGAAGGTCTTTATGCCTACTGATGTGGAAAAGGATAAAGGAACCAACTATTCGTACAAACTCTGTCTTGAATAACATGTAACTTGGCATTGTCCGTGTCTTCAAGAATTCACAGATTACCTTGCTAAGAAATATTCTGGTAAGGCACCTGCTATCCTTAGAAATCCTTTCCCTACTCAACAGTAGCAAAATCTCTTTGCCAATCAACTAAAACCCACGTCAAGGGGTAGTGATGGTTCACAATATCCCTCAGCTGGTGACGGAAGTTCTACCATTTACACATTTGAAACTGTAGAACTAACCATAAGAACCAAATCTTATGGAGATCCTATCACTCCAGCAGCAGAACCATCCGCAGGTCAAAACCCATCGCCACCCAACAATTTGCATATCGAAAGGCCGAATGAGGACTTTGTAATTCAACCCCCCAAGGGGGCACTTCGACGCACAACACACAACACATCTACACGTGCCGCCCAACACTACAACATCGTAGAGGATTTGGCACAAGCGTCGTTGGCTATGTCAGCGCTCGAAGTCTTACAAACATGCCCCAACCAAAGGAAAGCTTTGCTTTTGGCTATCGGGGGTACTGACCCTACTGATTCCATGCTTTCTATTTTCGACATGGACAAGTGTAAACCTCCCCTTTCCCACCAGCTTGCATTTCAGGTGCATATCACTTCAAAAGGTAAAGGTATACACCGAACTGTCATCGAAGAAGGTGCTTCAACCTGCGTCATTTCAGCTTCACATTGGCTCGCCCTGGGTTCTCCAACCCTCTCCACACTGTCAAACTCCCTTAAAGCTTTCAACGGCCACACCTTTGTCCCAAAAAGATACTTAGCCAGTTTTCCCATCACTTTGGTTGGGAAAATAGTAACGGTGGATGTAGAAGTCATGGACAAGAGACTCGACCATAATCTGTCGCTGGGTCATAGTTGCACATATGGCATAATGGCCATTGTATCCACTATCTTTTGTATCATCCTATTTCCATTGGATGGAAAGGTCATTACAGTGGATCAGTTGTCTTTCTGTACCCTTGATTATTCACCCTTACCAAATGGTTCCATACCCCTAGTAAGAGGTGTAACTGACAATTTTGTTAGTATAGGTACCGATCTGTTCAAGGCTTCCTCCCTGATCAGTTGTTTTCCTCTTCTGTCACCGCAAGTTCCAAAATCGTTCAACATGCTTTCATCAATTCCTCATGAACTGAACGATCCCTGGATCCTAATGGCACCTTCAGACCTTGACACATTTGGAGACTAGATGTCACTGTCACCAGCTAAATCGGCCTAGCAAGTAATTCAATCAGCATCCACATCTCTAGTCATGTTGGCTTCGCCGATGGTACCACCCCCCTTAACATAACCGCTCCTCCTTTAGATCCATGCGATCAAATCCCATCAACGGACGAAGCCGTTCAAGAAATCATGAGTTTTGGAGAGCAACATTGGGAGGATTGACATATTTGGGGTCCAACACCTGACTTGGACATGATGCCTCTTCAAGTCTTGTCCTCTGACACAAACGAAATCATTTCCCCATCCTATGCAAGCATTCAAACTCTTAGGGTGGATGAAAATATGGATGACACTTCTAGGTCATTGCCCGTAGATATTTCAATCATGACAGGCACCATGGAAGACACCCAGATAAGAATAGTTTGCAGTCCTGAGGAAATTGCAAGCTCCAGCTACATACATGAGGAATTCAATGAAGAATTTGTCTGGTCTCACGAGGAAATGCTCAACTTTAATCTTTCATTTGTCATGCATGAGATCCAACTTTATGATGAGGCAAAACGAAATGGGTGGCCAATTCCTTCCCTCAAAATAGTTGTTGAACCCATGCCCAGCCCCACTCTCGAAGAAGAACGCCTACTATACCTCAAATAGGTGGATAGAACTTGTCGAGATGCCAATTTGGCACTCGAAACTCACAAGGAATGGGTACAAACCCAATTTTCAAAAGAGGTTAGGTTTTATTCTTTTCAAGAGGGTGATTTCGTATCGCTTTATCATCCAAAATATAATCTCTTGGATGCATGCACACTCTAATCGTTATGGCTAGGTCCGTATATCATCAAGAAAGTCCTCTCAAAAGGGGCATACAAATTATAGGACTGGGAAGGAATCCCGCTCAAGGAGCCCAGGAATGGGCTCTACCTAAAGAAGTATTATGTCTAGTATTGCACTAGGCATATACTGTGTAATTTTAGGAAATAGGGCACTGCTAGAGATATTTTATTAATCTTTAAAAAATACAAACATCCCCAAATTTGCATCATTAATCTCGTTAAAATCTATCTAACAATGGTAGATAACTGTTGGAGACCTTTTATTTCTCTTTAAAAAATATAAACATCTCTGATTTTTTGTAGTAGGGCTTGTTAAACATCCATACCACAATTAGTAAAGCACTTTTAGGGATATTTTATCACTCTTTAAACAATATAAACATCCTCCAGTTTTTCATCATTTGCACTTGTTAAATATATGCAAATTATGCTCTTAGCACCTCTTTTTTGATCTTGCTCTAGCTCATAAACTGAAAAAGGCCAATGGAGCATCCTTTTTAGGCACTTTTTTCTCGCTCTTTAAACTGAAAAAAAATCCCGAGCTATGTCTTGCTACTCATTAAACATGCTAAAGATGACCTGAGCATTCTTTCAGGTACTTTTTCTTTCTCGTTAAAAAATGAAAAATCCCAAGTTTTTGTTACTGAGCTCGTTAAAGTGTCACGAAGAAGCACGAGTTTAGTCCATCGCCTCGTACTCGTAACAAAATGAGGTTGACATCTATTGGAAAAAGGTTTCGCTTTATCCGAGTTCAATAGCTTAAAATACAGAAAAGTAACCGATCCGGGTATACTATTAACCTTTTGTTGCCCCTGGTTAACAACTATGACAAAGGGACCACCATGGAGTCTCTATTTACGATCTTTTCAAACTCTCTAAATATGAAAATACCACCGAGTTGTCTAGTCTGGACTCTTTAAATACACAGACAAGATATAGAGTCATTCATTTTATGATATTTTTCAAACTCTTAAAAGATGAAAAAATCGACAAGTTTGCCTATCTGGACTCATTAAACTAATTAGATAGGGAAAAGAGTCATTCTTTTTGTGATCATTTTCAGACTCTTTAAACTTGAAAAGATCGATGAGTTTACCTGTCTAGACTCATTAAAAAATCAGACTGGGAAAGTGGAAAATACTACTGTATCTTGTATTTGAAAGCGTGGTTTGGCAGCATTCGTTCGCTTGAGCATGGCACTCCCTTAGATAAACCTTCATTTTGATAGCCTCTCAGTATGAACCCTACCAACTTATGAGTTTTTAGCCTATATACCCTGATGTAATTTCATTTCTATATCTTAAACACTTTGTAGTGTTCATGAGTCTAGTGTTGTTTAGTTAAAACCATTGTCATGCCTTCTATTGTTCAAGGGTTCCCATTTGTTTCCTCTATCAACTGATCCTACATATCCTTTCATCATGCCCTTCATTGTTTAGACCTAGAAGCTCAAAATATTCTTTAAAAAACAAAATCATCCTTGTCCAGTTTCGTGTCAATTGATGTAGGACACGTCATTGCCTACCTATCGACAGGTTTCTTCCTATGACTTCAACACTCTATATAGGAAGATAACCCAAAAACACATTTAGTGCCTTCGTGCTTGTAGACATTAGTGGCAGTTTACCTTGTGTTTGATCACAAGTTTTCATTATTGGCTCCTAGTTAAGTGATTCTATGAGTGTTCGATGACAAAAAATATTTCGCACTCATTAGTTTGCACTGTGCATCTTGGAGACCATCACCATTATCGGTGGCCTTCCTCGCATCTGTTAATAGTATTCATTATTGGCTAGTAATTAGATGATTCCGTGCATGTTTGATGACAACACATATTATCACATGTACCGACCTATGCTATTCGGTGAACCGGGAATCAAGACCTTGGGTAGAGGCTTGCATCATTCAACCTTGTTTCCTCTCCCAAGCTACGATATTGTTCTTTAGAGGCAGCTATTTAAGGATGATCTATTATGACACTAGATCCGCCCTATGCCATATTGGCGGCTAGCATTGTTATATCTCTGAGGAGAAAATTACTCTGACATAGCTACTAAGCATGGGAATGCCCAACTCAGGACATGATTTTAGCAATTTATATATATATATATATATATATATATATATATATATATATATATATATATATATATATATATATATATATATATATATATATATATATATATATATATGTATGTATGTATGTATTGTATGTATATGTATATATATATATATATATATTATATATATATATATATATATGTATGTATGTATGTATGTTTGTATCTTTTTTGTATCAGGTTTTCCTTGCCGCCCGAAACTTCTCTCTCTCTCTACAAATATTTTGACAGAAAATTACAATGTTTTTTCATAAAGTATTTCAGCCATCATCTCTACCTCTGATCTCATACTTTATGGGGCATCTTTAATAGGACAAATTAACATCCTAATCAACCCAGAAGTGAAAGACAAGATGACTAAACCAATGACCAAAATTGCAAGCCCAGAATCCACACTAACACTCTCTATACACTAACAACCTTCTTTATAAAGCTTTTTACCAAGCAAAAAGGAGCGTTAGTCACCCTGCTAACTCTTGTTGTTAGACTAGGGGGAGCGTTAGTGAACTTAAGTGATGTTTAAAGGGTCATGCCAAGGAATCTACTCATAAATATCTAGATATGAGATCCCTAAATTTGTGCAAGAAAAGAAATGAAACTCCAAAAATCAAGATATTTGGAGAAATTCTATTCTGAGAATGAAGGCAAATGGGAAAAGGCTTGTAAATAGGGCAGGTTCATGGTTTTTTCCTAATGAACTCTAGATGGTGCTTGGCAACCCTAATTCGATTGCTACATAAGCAATGAGAGGGCCATTCCAAAAGGGTCAGAGCATTTGGAAGGATAGCCCATAGAGATGTTGTGAATTGTCATATTCTTGAAGGAGCTAGTTGAAAGAAGGAGAGAGAGAGGGGAAGAAAGGGTAAGGAAGGCTGATACAATGGATTGTTGTAATCACTCTTCCATTCTGAATATAGAACTGTAGTTGTGTTCCCTACTCCAAAGTGTTGGTGATATTGTGCATTTATTTGTTCATTCTGATGCTTGTCGAGTTGAGTAGTTAAGTTATACATTTATACATGTTTGTTACAGATTCTTACATTAGTTTTTAGAAGCATATGTTGTGATTGGTTTTCCTTGTGTAGGAGTTGTCTTGGAGCCGGCTTAGAAGGAGTTCTTCTTGCCACATGGAGATCCCCAAGTGAATCTAGAAGGAACCAAAGGTGATCCTCTTTCCATACCCTGTCAATTTATGTTTTATAGATGAACATGTTTGTAACTGGTAGCTTTTGCAGATAATCTTATAGTCTGGCGAAGGTCCCGAGAAGGCCTTTGAGGGTAGTTTTCATCCCGTGCATTTTACCCCATAGCAGTTGGCAAGAAGAGAACCTAAAGAAAATAAAACATAGAACAACATATTCTCAAGAGAAAAAAACTTCACTCACGAATGATACAAAATCTGTCAATTCATTATGAACTCTCATCACCTAGCACTGGAAACAAGGAGATATAAATATATATATCAAGAAAAGTTTATGCTTCCTTTCCACAAAACGAGAAGTTGATGATGAATTG
Organism: Pinus taeda; assembly: GCA_000404065.3. Classification (NCBI taxonomy): domain Eukaryota; kingdom Viridiplantae; phylum Streptophyta; class Pinopsida; order Pinales; family Pinaceae; genus Pinus; species Pinus taeda. The sequence continues at coordinate 83,493 of APFE031101430.1, forward strand.
TTGTTGGATCGGCCAACATTCAGGGGATCACCCCGGTATGAAGTCCCAACTAGACCTCACACATTTTGGTGCATGATTCCCATCTTGTACGATGGCCCAGTTGCTATTATCTTAAGTATTTTCCTCAACTCTTGATTGTTAGCATAGGAGAGTGGTTTGATTTGTGTTCAAGAAGTGAGGTTCACATGCCTGGTGAGTGTAACTGTCACTTGTGTCAATGGTTCTTTCACCGTAGACGGAGAGGGTGGGAGTGAGTCCTAAGTCAGTTGGGAGAAGTACCAACTATGCTAGGAACACACAACACAATAGGACATGCACAAATTCCAGTGAAATGGTCCACATAGATGCGGCAGTCACAATGCACAAGGGAGGCTAACATGCGTGACACTCAACGGATTATTCTTCGTGAATTCAACGATTTTTATAGAAAGTGCTACATGAAAGGTTTGACTGATGTCCGAGAGAATAGTCTACATGGGTGAGACAACATTAGCAGCATATACAACACATTTCCATTAATAGATGATGTATTACTAGAAGTGAAATAGCTTAAATGTAGAACAGAGGTTAAAGCAACATGCATCACAAGTGTTAAAGTTTTGTCTTACAACAGTTATAATACATGTGCGAAAACGTGTTGGCCTATTAGCAGGCTTCTGAATTAAGCGAAACTTCCAAGACACATCATTACACCATACATCACTAACCTCATCTAAGGGGCATTGGAGCCACTACTTACTCCTCAAAAGAAAAACTACAAACTCTCTTGTCTATGTGGGAGGAGCTAAGGTGAAAATTCCCTTGCGTGTAAAAATGAGGGGGTATTTATAGCCAAGGATGAGACTGACTCTTGTGGTTATTCGACTACCCTCATGACTGTTTGACTTCCATGACTTTTCAACTTTACATGACTCTTTGTATAAAAAGTGGGTTGCTTAGACTTCCACATTACATTCCATTGATTGACAACATGGCCCACACTAGAGATGTGGACGACATGACTGATGACACGACTTGACATGACACTACTGGTACATTTGTGTTGCTGTTGGAGTGCATGTCGAGCTGCAGTGTTGTTGGGTGATGGATGTCTTCATAGTCTATCACAACTTCACCTCCACATGGCAAGGTGCACAGAGTCTTCTATGGCCATTGGTTCTCTTGATGTTGCTTTGTTAAGTTTCTCCTTTCTTATATGTTGGAAGTCTTGACAAGATCATCTGTTCGTGAAAGCTGTGTGTTCATCCATTCGTCCATCCGTGAGCACATCTTGCATGTTTGTTTGCCTGTCCATCCGTGAACACATCTTTGCATGATCATTCATTCGCGAGCACATCTCTTCCCATGCATTGTTCATCCGTCCGTTAGTGAACTTGTTCGTCTACATGTGCTCCCTTCGTTCATCCCATTTGTGGTCGCACCATGTTTTTAATGTACCTGTACATGCATTCATTAATGACGAGATGACATCAAATCCAAAAACCTCCTAGCCTACCATGACACATGATCATTGGATTTGGGTGACCAGGAGAGGCAACAAGTTTGTGAGGTGGGATAATCACTTTAGGCACTTCTGATGAAAATTGTGCAATAGTCGTTGGGTGATGGAGATGGACAATCTGAGTCAACAATGACTGTCTACGAGGACTAGCTCGGCTAGAAGGAAAAACTATGCAAATTTTTGGAGGGCCAATCTGGGCTGCAGGAAGGTAAGGTAGACATAATCTGCGCATTTTCTAGAATGAGAAGGAAGAGAGGGATTGAAAGACAAATTTGTGCAATTTTCTGTAGGAACATGCCGAGCTGCATGACTGATCAGTAGGAAGAAATTTTGTAGCTTTTTGCAGGAATTGGCTAGGAGCCTGGAAGCCAAAACTGCACAATTCCTGGAGGAAACAAGAAGCTAGCTGTTGGGTTACTTGCAACAAAAAATACACAATTTCCAAGGGAAACTGGCAGTCAACTGTTGGGAGCTTGGCAGCAGAAACTATGCAATTCCTAGAAGGAACTGTCGGTTTGCTACTAGGAGTTGTTGGTGAGAGAATTGCATTGAGGCTGGGAGGCCAGCCTACTGATCATCTCTACGCAATTTATGAGTTGAACGGCCTGTTGGGCAATAGAAGCCATGTGAAATAAAACTGCGCAATTTTGTGGATGAGCAATGGGTCGACTGTCAGGAGGACTGACTGGGAAAAATGTGTAATTTTCTGAGGGAGACAGGGAGGGGCACTAGGTGTCTATTCGGCCTGTCTATGTAATTTCCTCAGTTAGAAAAGTGGGAAAGGTCAGTAGCATCTACCCAGTTTTTTAGGGGAGTCATTCCCCGAGTGGCTATTGGGTCCAACTCTCTCGGTGGCCAGCATGAAGGTTGATTAAATTGTTTTTGGGAAGCACAACTTGAAAAGACTCTTGGTACTTCTGCATTGTTCTAGATAACAGTCAATCAAATCGATGGTGCGGTGATAGTCTAGATGTCAAAGGGAAGTCATGTCATCATAATTTCACCAAAGAGACCAAGTGTGTGAACAGGTGAAAGATGCAAATCTGATCTTACAAACACACACCAACATGACTTGATGACAATACAACTCAAACAAACCCGACACACATGTTCAACATGACTGACCGATGGTGCAAGCAACAGGTGCGACACTCGTGATTGATCATTGATCGACTATGACGACACTTGTATGACACTGGATGTGAGTTTGTGTGTGAGTACAACAGATGTTTTCATAGCGAACACAAAAAGTACACACGAAGCGAAGACTTTGAGCATAACCAGAACATGTTCGCAAGTATGACTTTGACATCAACATGAAAGACTTGGTGAAATGAAAAGGTAAGGAGAATGTTAAGACTCACATGAGTTCATGGAGTGAACTTGAGTGTGTGCATTCATCAAGTGAAACTGATGAGCGCTAGTATTGCATCAAGCTGCAACTCCTAGGCTACCAGCCTTACTTATCAACTCAGGGTCCGTACAAACTTGGAAGTGACAGTGTTGTACGCACAAGTAAAATTGATGGTTTTTCCTGTTGTCACTATTCAGCTAGTGAGAGACCACTGGGGTTTCAAGCAAGACTTCTATGGAGTCAGAATAAGATTGATTCTTTGATGGAAGAAAGGTAAGTATACTCTAAGAGAGAGTTACTCTACTGCAATAATCGAGAAGGTCGAAATGTAATGCAAAATCACACCATTCCCTAGTTAACCATTTAAGAAGCTATGCGAGGTAGAAATTCTAGATCAACATGAAAAAAATTCTACTATATAAGTTGTAGAAGTAAGAAACATCAAACAACACTAATGTGCAAGTAAAGAGACTTAACTAAATCTATTTTTTCTTTTTTGTCTTTTTATGGAAAATCAAGTATGCAAACTAATTGCTTCTGTGGATGTAGGAGGTGAATTTAGGATGTTTGAGGATGGATGGAAGGGTTATGAGATGGCTGGATAGTTTGGAGGACCCCTGGGATGCTTTGGGTGACTTCCTAAAGGTTTTCCATCAATTCGGCCTTAAAACAGGCCATTTCAGGAAAACCTACAAGATGTACTAGAAACTTACAGGATGATCATGTAGGAATTATAGTGAACCTACATGATATAGCCGAGAGAAAAATGTGAGGTGTTGGAGGTGATGGGAGGCATAGGAAAGGTGTGTGGTGGGTGAAATGGAGTGGGAGAAGGTCTAGGATCACTCAGAAGTCAATATCCAAGATAGTAGATGGCTAGATTCACTCAATGTGCTTGGAAGGATTTCTACGAAAAATGATGAAAAACTAGTGAAGGTGATGGTGAAAACAAGGGATGGCTAAGGTGGATGGAGTGGAAGGTGGCTGCTAGCTATAAAGTCTTAGTCTCCTCCTAAAGCACTTGCCCTACATAAAACATGTGTGTCTTCCAAAAAGCTATGCAAACAAGATACATTTTCACAAACTACAAAAGCATAATTAATGGATTAACTGCCTATACTATGCATGAAGAAAGTTGTTGAAAGGAATGAAAGCATGGATGATATCTAATGCAGAAATAAAAATGAAAAAAATGACAATGGAAATCTACGTTGCAACACTAACCAAATACTAATTTAAAGACAACAAACTGCAAAGCTCATAAAAGAACAATAAATCTGTGTTTTTGGGGTTGCTTAAGGGTCCCTTCCTCAACTCATGATCCCAGAGGAAAGAAGTGAGGCCAAGACACCTACTAAAAACCTTGTGGTGATCCTTTTTATCCTTTCTAACCTACTACTTGAATTAGGCACAAATGGAAGTAAACTGAATAACAACTAATCTAATCTACACTACTTGTAATGGAAATACATCTAAAAGCAACTTAACAATGAAGCTATCGAACTACATTAAACATACACGTACAAAAAAAGAGGAGCCTTGGCTGCTAGGGTTGGGCCCTAAAGCAAGAGATTCATCCCTTTGAGTTAACTTAGTGCTGGCTCAAAACAAAACTCATTCTAATTACTAAAACAACAAATTACATCAATAAAACTTTCACAAGTATTGCAGCTCAAAAATAGCTTAAAGTTTTACAATAAAAATATGAATCCTACTGAGGTCCTAGGCCTCTCTAGTTATACAATTGAAGTCCCCAATGACTTCTTTAAAATTAGGTAGGCTCGGCTCCCAAACTCGAGATAAACTGGTGCTTTGTCTCTCACTTTCTCAGCTGCCTTCTAATCCTCATGATTTTGTTGTTTGCACTCCGAGTTGATTTCATGAATGGAGGAATATTCAAATGGAGTAGTAAATGAGGACAAGTCACCTCCTACAATCCCACTCCCTTGTCCCGTTCGATTTCTGACCTTAGTCTCTTCCAAAATTCCTTGATTTTCTCCTTTAATCTTGCATTCAATGCATAATAGTCCACTAAGTATAATTTCCAACTTTAACTCACCTCATAAACAAAATATAATCAAAAACATGTAATAAGTTATGAGAAAAGTTGGTTTGACTAAGCTAAGAGGTGAATTAAGGCCCATATAATTACCCAATGATGAGGCTCATCATCACCCCCTACTGAAAGTGTTGCTTATCCTATGAGCAACTTAATCAATATCCATATCCTTCATGGATCTAGTGGCCTCTCTAACATCCCATGCCTCTATTGTGGTTTCCTCCTCTTGTTCATAAAAGCCTTCTTTCTTTTCTACCTTCTCCCACTGCCTCTTTTTTCCTTCTTCCTTCCTCCCTTCTAGCATCCCTAAGAGTAGTGGTGGACTGAGTTTTAGGCCAATCCAATTGACTTTCAACCTTTGCATAGACTTCTTATACATAGGTGTCCTGTTAGTGCCTCTCTCAATCATTGAGGAGAGTGATACTCTTTTATCTTTAAGCTATATGGCAGTGTGTTCAATCTCCTTAGGTAAGCATGTATGCTATCATCTCTTAGCAACCTAAACATGTCCTCAAAATGTGAAATTGCTTTCTCTTAGGTAGCAAGATATCTAGGTGCTAGTTGAGGATCATTTGCAATCAAATTATGGGTACTAATGAGGGCCATGTGTTATAGACATATTTGGGCACTACAACCCCAATCACATATGTCCATAAACTAAGGGCTTCTGAGTCCCTAAAATTTTTGTTTCACACCCTAAAGGAACAAGGTCAGTTGATTACATCATCTCCCAGAGGTTCTCCATGGAAAAATGGTCAGAACTGGTAAAAAATGGACCATACAGACTGCTTAGTGCTAAGGGTACGATGCATCTCACCTACCACATGCAAAATGTGTGATGAATACTAAAAATCCCTTTTGTAGGGTGCGATGGGTGAGAGTAGACAAATGGCAGAGACAGTTTGCAAGGTGGATGATCATGGAATCTTCTAGAAACTTCTCCTGTTACACTTACCTCTCTAAATTCGCCGAGGGATGCGTAAGATATCATGAATCTCCAAGTGGAACCAAGAATTATCAGAGAGAGGACACTAATCAAAATCCCAGAAGCTGACTCACCTCGCTGCAAACATCTATATATGGATCCCTCATCCCAGAGATCCAGAGGATGGAATTTTATATCTTGTAAGGAAGTGCTATCAGTTTCTTGGTGGAACATCATAGTGTTGTTTGATCTAAGCTTTTCATGAGGTGAAGAAGGGCTTTCATGTTGGGAGGATGACACTGGATCAGATCAATGGGTTTTTATCCTCTCTTCTACTCTTTCTATCAATAAAGCTATTCGAGTTTTCCTCCACATTCTTGTATGTTTGAGTTGATATATGCATTTGTGTGGTCAATATATATTTGGTCCTATATTGTTTATGTTCGTAGATCTCTGTGCTTTGATGGTATCATGCTGCTTGGACTTTATAGGTGCTCTTTGAAGCAGGGTAAGCAAGGAAGGAGCGGCAAAGATCTGTCAGAGGGGAGAGGAAACAAGTAAGGAGCCAAGCGAAAGACTGAGATTGGTACTCTCTGCTTCTCTCCTATCTACTTCTCATAAAGTAAAACTAAAGTAACTTTAGTTTGTTTGTTTCTAAGATAGCTACCCATCTTAGTGGGACTAGCAGCTCTGAATGGACACTAGATTCCCCGATAAGAAAATGGCGACTCCACTGGGGAGCGAATAGCTTGTTTGCTTGTCTATATTTGTTTTCTTTATAAACTACAAACGAAGCCTAAAGTTAAGCCAGCTATCCTTCGAATTGCATTTGGTATGCAAGTGCAAAGTAGATCAATGCTACTTTCGTCCATATTTAGGTTTTGTTTATAAACTGAACAATTGATTTGCAAACATCCTAATTTCCCTGGTGGTGGCTCAAGTAACCTCATTAAATCAGCCCTTATGATTTGCATTTACTGACTATCATTAGCTTGGCCTAAATCCTTGAACTAAGCTGCAAACTGTGACCAAAAACCTAGTTGAAGTCTTGTCCTTGGACCATCACACCTTCTCCTCTTAGAAATCTAGATGCATCGCACCTCCCATGTGCAGTAGGTGAGATGCATCCCTGTTTCCCTGTGTTACAGGTGTGATGATCAGATAAGATTGTTTCTGCCTCCAGATATTGGTTTTTTCTTTACTCTCTTCAACTTTATCCAAGAGTTTTGCTGTCTGTGATCAATATACCACTGTAGAAACTCCCTTCCTTTGCATCGTTCAACCTCCATTGTACAAAGCATTTTGAATGTTTTTATGTATTTTTCACCATTTACAGTTCTCATTTACAAAAAAGTAGCTTAATCGAACTGTCCTCTTTTGATTTGGAAGTGTCGCAAGTGTCGTCTTCAGTCAAATAAAAGAATCCTACTCTTTTGATGGTCGATTACACTGTTACTCTTGTATTTGATTTGAATTAATAGTATTTCAAGTGTTGAAAGCAGTTTTCAATTCAAAATCACAAAGTGTTGTCATGGTCTTCCTTTCATCTTTTGAAGAGAAAATTGTTAGTATTATCGCTTTGAAAAGATAATTCAGATTTGTACTTAGCATTTTTTTTGTCATTCACACATTAAGAAATCAGAAAACAAATACATGCATGTGCATTTTCATTTAGGCTACTTGTTGATTTTGATTTAGGACAGTGCATCTAGTGTGTGCTCTCTGCTCTATGTTGAAAGAATCTCGCTTCTCTTTCCTTAGTAGCTAGGATTTTCATTGCAAAAAGAAGAATAAACGATTGTTTATCATCTTAAAATGCATTTTAGGAATTGTATGTCTACATCACATGGTGAACCTTAAAGGAAAACTTCTTAAGAAAGATCAATTGTAAAGTAAATTCAATGAACATAAAAATGCTTTGGAACCTAATGCACGACATTTAGAAGTCTAGGCTAAAGATGTATTCTGGCTTCGTAAAGCCTGGTAACTATCGCTTTCATCATAGGTTGGGTGATTCCTCCTCTTTGAGACGAGAAGTTCCAGTACAGACTTGTGCTCCCATGTACCGTTGAGTATATATTGGGAGACCACAATAGGCTATATCCTTTATCCTTAGGAAGCCATGTCTGTCGCCCTATCGATCACAATGCACTGAACACAGCGTTCGGGAAGATTGACTGTCATACCATAAAAAGTATTTTGTAGTTTTTTGATTGGTTTGGTAATCCCTCTATCTAGATTTTGAGAGTAGTCTCTTTCATTCCTTTTTAGACTCCTTAAAGGAAAAGGTCCATCTCAGCACTTGTCACTTCAGGCTCATTAAAAATTGAAGGCAACTAGAGTCATCTTTATCTTTTTCTTGACTCTCAAAAATTGAAAAAGAAAGTTGTGTCAAAGCGTCATAAAATTTATTTTAATCGGAATAACATCACTGTTCCCTCGTTGGTCTTAGGTTGAGAAAATGGAGTCCACCAACTAAGGATCTCCCTTTGGGGGAAATCCTAGTCCTTTCTCCTCTTGGGGAGATGTTGGTGCACCTCATATGGCCACATTGTCCCTTCTAGGACTGACAATCGGCTTGCCAACATGGCTCTTCTTGATCTTTGTCGTTCAAAGCACCATGATTCCTGAAAAATCAAGTCAGTAACTAGATGATGTTAGAGTTACCCCCCAACCTTCTACTTTGTTTGTTTCTCCCTCTCCTTCTTTCTCTTCACTTGGTGAAACTAAAAACCAAGTAACTGAGAAGAAGAAGAGAGGGAAGGAGAAGAACAAGAAGGAGCCAAAGGCAAAAGGGGGCAACCATACATCGTCTAGCGAAAATCCACACACTGCACCGTCCAAACCTAAATCTCCATGTGTCATTGGCAAAGGGGACCACTATCATCGAGATTGTCCTTACATCCCATGGATCTTAAGGGACTGGTCCCCCTGCTTGCATAATCCGATGTCCTCAACCTCTGACGATCATGTTGAAAGTACATCATCAACTAGTGCAAACGAAGTCTTTGGACAGAAAGAAAAATATGAATTTCCTTGTAGACTGTGTGAAGGCGATCATGCCGTCCACCGTTGTTCCTTCCTAGACGAAGCTAAAAGAGTCTTGGAGAACCGTCCTGATTCACCACTACGACTTCCTCCTGGATACAAGAAACTCTTGCTGAGTCCATCACTAGTTGAAAATCTAACTGACACACCTTTGTGGTCGTTCAAAGCATCTATCATTGAAGATAAACCCTTTGAGTCCACACCATACCAAAGTCAACAGGTCGAGACAGCAGTTGACCCAGTCTTGTCTTCGAAAGGTCCACCTTCAGATGATACAGTTAGCAAAGAGAATGAGAATGACACCATTCAAATCCTCTTTGTAATCACAGACTCCGATGAACATGTGGACAATCTACCCATTCCTTTACTGCAAGAAGGAATTTCGTCAAAGTCATATTCGGTCGTTTATTCGGTCCCACCTCCAAGCAACCTAGTCGTTTCCTTTGACTGGAATCTACTAGGCAGACCCCATCTACCATCTAATGTACCATTCGGAATCATTGTACAAGCTTACAAAATGGTCATGGTTGGTACTATCATAGATGAAGGGGCTTCTGTGAGTATCCTTTCCTCAACTACTTGGAAAGCGCTTAGTTCGCCATCGCTTCCACCTGAGATACAAAATCTGACAGGCTTCAACAAAGGAACTAGTCGACCATTAGGGATCCTTCCAAATTTACTTATAAATTTAAGAGGGAAAACCGTTTATCTGAACCTACTGGTAGTCCAAGGACCTTCAGATTGCAATCTACTCCTTGGACATGACTACATTTATAGCATGGGAGCCATTGTCTCCTCACTCTTTAGAGTAATGTGTTTTCCGCATGAAGGCAGAATGGTCCAGCTCATAGACCAGCTTTCATTCCCCAGCTCACACATAGCTAGTAGTCAAATGCCATCCCTAACTGGTCTTTTCATCCAAGGAATGTCTCATCAATCTCCAATCCATCCACCTGATGAGCGCGAGTGATTCGGTGATTGTGACTGAAACCCAGGCAGCATGCACCCTGGTCTGCTTCGGCAGGAAAACCCTAGTTATAAGGTGGGTTTACACGTAGGAATATGACTAGTATGAAACACCCATCCATTTAGGAAAATGGGATTAGACTGGAATAAGATACCTCCGTCAAAAGGTAGGCCTTTCTCGATAGGACAAATGTTTTGTCTGCAAATTGAAGGGTAACCTGGAAACTCTACTTCATTATACCTGGGGGCATGCAAACCATTTCACATGAAAGTGAAAAGCGACCATTTATTTTCATATTTTGTATATTCTTAACCCTTTAAACTTGTAGGATTGGTCATTCCTAGCTTACATAAAGAAAGGATCCGGAGCAAAGTTTCGAATGGTGCAAGCTAACTAAATATTGAACTTATCGATGAGACATCCTTATTATACGACTGGAATGAGTAGTTTTACGCAAAGTTCAAGCTCGTTAAATATTAAACCTAAGAAATGAGAAAATGTTCCACCAGAGTTTAATCTCATTAAAAATGAACCCACCTCTAGTAAATAACCATTGCAAACACATTATCATCAGCTTTTGAGCCTTGATCATGTTCTTACCATCACCTCCACTCTATTTTAGTCGATCATACACCTCCATTTGATTGTTTACCCTTTTGAGGAACAGCTGTGACAAGTGATTCTGTTAGCCATCCTCTTAACCCTACCATGATTGCAAAGTTCCAAACCTTACCTGGAACTAGCTGCTACTTGAAAATATCACTTCTTCCCAAAAAAACAAGTCTCCTTTAAGCTCTTTTCATCTGACTCATAAAATATGAAAAGATTGCCAAGCAATTGGCCTCTCTAGCTCATTAAAATGATCGGGAGTGCTATCCCTCCTCTAGATTTTAATCTTTTTGGACCTGAGGGATCATTACACAAAAAGATCGAGTGCTTGTCTTGTTCGGCTCGTTAAAACTATCGAAAATTCATCCCTTTCGTATTATTTTAATACTTTTTTGGACTTAAGGGATTGATTACATGACTCAAAAAGGACTCTAGAGTTTCCTTTCTGTCCCTTTTTAGACCTTCTCTAAAATTGAAAAGGACCGAGTTATCTTTGTCGTTAAACTCGTTAAAATCAATAGCGACAAACTTGTCACATGCAGACAAGAACAAGTTTCATTGT